>PVIC010032651.1:0-20579 GCA_004025085.1 Thryonomys swinderianus | reverse complement strand
TTTTTGTCCCTTTCTCCCTTCCCCCCTCCTCCCTCCCTTGTTCCCCTTCCCATTTGAACACTGTCTTCCAACTTCCCAGTATCTATTACACCTTTTAGTCCTTATTTCCACTTTTAGTGTATCACACCAGAAAAGAAAAACAATTCAGTATGTGTACGATTTATTTCAATTAAGAATATAGTCTCGAGGGCCGGAGGGTTAGCTCAGTGGTTCCGGCGCCTGCCTCGCAAGCGTAAGAACCTGAGTTCGATCCCCGGTTACCACATATAATGCTGGGCGTGGTGGCTCACGCCTGTCATCCCAGCACTCGGGAGGCAGAGACGGGAGGATTGCTGAGTTCGCGGCGGCTTGCCTGGGCACCATAGTGAGCTCAGGGCCAGCCTGAACTACAAAGCAAGACCCTGTCTCAAAAGCCAAAAAAAATCCCACTTCGTCTTTATTCATTCCTCAACTGATAGGCATTTGGACTATTTCCAAGATTCAGCTATTACAAACTGTGTGCTATAAACATGGGTGTGCATATGTCACTGAAGTATGATGCTTTTAATTCTTTTGGGAAGACACTAAGGAAGGGAAGACCTGATTCGAAAGGAGACTCTGGTTTTAGCTGTTTGAGGAATCTCCACAGTGGTTGCACCAGTCTACACCCCATCTGCATGGAGAAGGTTTCTTTCTCCCCACAGCACCACCAGCATTTGTCATTGATAATGACCATTCTTTTTGGAGTGAGAAGTCTTGGTGTTGTTTTAATTTGCATCTCTCGAATGACTAGTGACTGAACATTTTTCATATATTTATTTGGCATTTCTACTTCTTCATCTGAGAAGTGTCTATGCACTAAGGATTTCAAACAGGGCTCACGATGTGAGGATGGTTTTGTTAGGTGTGTTCGGATAGTTTGCCTCCCAACCTTTGCATCAGTCCTGTGTGAGAATAAGGAATAAGATGAAATGTGGAAACGGAAGATACTTAGGGAGCTGGGGTATGGCTCAGGTAGAGAACCTGGCTGATTTGCATGATGATCTGGGTTTGATACATAGCATCAAAAAATGAAGAAAAGCTTTTTAAAAAAAGATACTTATAGCCATATGTGTTTTGCCTGGTTGTTGCTTTTGTAGTGCTGGTGGGGTCCAGGGCCTCACAAATCTAGGGCAAAGTGGTCTACAGCCCAGTCTCAGCCCAAGTTCCTGGTTCAGGGGGTCAGGGATGGAACTTGAAAACATGTATTGCTAACAACTCCAGGTCACAGCTGAGCAGGACCACACCCTGAAGAACACGGTGCCAGACAAACACACAGGACACACGTAGCAGCTTGTGTAATTTTGGGCTCTGAGAACCAATTATTTGGCTTTCCATTACTTCTTAGGGGAAAGATACGTTTAGCTCTTGAACTTTTCGGTGTTTGAACAGGAATTTGGAACTGAGTTCAACAACTAAGGTATGACTGTGCTGGGAATGGAGGAACCCAGAGCCTTATGTATGCTAAGCAAGTGTTCTACCAATATATTCCAAACTTTTTTTTTCAGTTTTTGGAGACAGGGTCTCGCTTTGTAGTTCAGGCTGGCTCTGAGCTCACACTATGCAGCCCAAACTAGCCTCAAACTCACAGCGATCTCCTCCCTCTGCCTCCACTGCCTCCCGATTGCTGGGATTACAGGTGTGAGCCACCTCATCTAGCACTGGGGTATGTGGTACTGATTGCTGGTGAGTGTGAGTCACCACTCCCAGCATTGTGGTATGTGGTTGCCATGAATCAAACTCGGGACTTTGAGTTTGCAAGTCAGATGTCAGGCCACTGAGATAAATTCCTGAACCTCCAAGATTTTTAAATTTTATTTTGATATAGGGTCCTGCTAAATTTCCCAGACTCTCCTCAAACCTGAAGTCCTCCTGCCTCAGCCTCTAGAGTAGCTGGGAATACCGATGTGCACTGTGATAGCTGGCCCTACTAGGTATTATAGGCATTCCTCCTTTGCTCACTTATTTCTTCAGCAAACCAATGGCTCATGTGCATAAAGTCCTTCAGCTTCCAGAAAGACTTTACCAGATGAGGTGTGTTTTTTTGTTTTGTTTTGTTTTTGGTGGTACTGGGGATTGAACTCAGGTCCTTGTGCCTTCAAGGTAGGTGCAGTATCACTTGAGCTAAATCCCGGGCTCCGGGTGAGATTTTATGAGTACTGCTGTTAATCCCGTGTTCACCATGAGCAAAGGAGAGAGGTTAAGAACACATCCAAGGTCTCACAGCAAGGGACAGAGTCCAGGCCGAGGTTCCCAAGACTCCTTAAGCTCATCAAATCTCATTAATTAAGTCATTTAATGAAACGCTGGTGCTCCCATCACATCCGGAGTCCAGACGAGCTGCTCCTAGGGAAGGAGGGCAGTGGGATGTGTTGAGGGTTGGGCTGGCCATACGTGGTTATAATACACAGACTAGAGCATCTCACTGTATCCCAATCCACTGGTTCTAGGCTCTTGTCACTCCTTGAGGACCGGAGGAGTGACTGTCAGGATGCCCAGCGTGTCTGTCAGCCCACACCCTCCCTAATCAACAGGAGCACTGGTCTGGTTAAGATATTTCCCTGAATGCCGGACGTGGTGGCTCACGCCTGTAATCCCAGCACTCGGGAGGCAGAGACAAGAGGATTGCTGAGTTCGCGGCGGCTTGCCTGGGCACCATAGTGAGCTCAGGGCCAGCCTGAACTACAAAGCGAGACCCTGTCTCAAAAAAAAAAAAAAAAGATTATTTCCCTGGACACTGCAGCCTCAGAAGATGCCGAGACTATCTCATTTTGGGCACCACTGCCCCCTGGTGGCCACTATGCCACAGGCAGCAACTGGAAAAAGCTACCTTTTATGAAGAACTCATTTAGGATCAAGTTTTCTCCTACTTAATCTTTTCAAAATCCTTATAGAATAAAGATTATTATCCCCAGAGAAGCTCAGAGGTTAATTTACTTTTCTGAAGTCTCACAGCTAGGAAGTGGTAGCAGGACCAAGACAAAGGTGAGTGAGGCACCTCGTGGGTCTCACCTGGTCTGGGCCTGGTGGTGGAAATCAGGCTAGGCTCTGGTCATCTCGACTGCAGCGCCCACTCTCTGGACCATCCCGTGGTCCCATCCTCACTGGCACGATGGGGCCTCCACTAGGACCTTAGATATTTCCTCTGCTCTACCATACTAATGCTGGAGACACAAAGACATGATCCTTTGTCCCATAAGAGTGCAGCTGGTGGATCCTTGAATATAAATTATAAGAAGAAACTTGAGTTCTGGAGGTGCAAGGGAAGCATGTGTGTGTGTGTGTGTGTGTGTGTGTGCACATGGGTGTGCGTGTGCTCAAGGAAACCTGAAAGTGGTATCCAACCTCACAGGAATCTTCTCCCCAAGGAAAATGTCCTCCAAAGCAAGCCAGCAGTTTGGCCAACCCCTGCACTGCACGGTGTACTCCGGCCTCAAGGCTGAGCCTGATCCCATTCTTTCTTTCTTTTTTTTGAGACAGGGTCTCGCTTTGTAGTTCAGGCTGGCCCTGAGCTCACTGTGGAGCCCAGGCAAGCCTCGAACTCAGCAATCCTCCTGCCTCTGCCTCCCAAGTGCTGGGATGACAGGCGGGAGCCACCAAGCCAGCACTGTGGTATGTGGTACCAGGAATCAAACTCGGGACCTTGTGCTTGCGAGGCAGGTGCCAGGACCACTGAGCTAAATCCCTGGCCTCCCCTTATTTCTGTTACAGGCCTCTTCCTGCAGTGGACTGACCTCCTTCAGGACCAGCGCCTTCCCTGTATCTCTGACCCTGACAGTCAGTGCCAGGCAGGCTCCTTGGGGGAGCTGGGGAAGTGTGTGCTGGACAAATGACGGGAACTTGCAGCACCCCTTATCTGCTGCCCCTTAGGATGGTACAAGGGACAGTTGTTGTCCAGTGTGGTCACAGGTTTATCTGTGAAAATGCTGACCAGTGTGTAGGTAACTAACACTCTTTTGATCCAGATACAACTTGGCTATTTCAATTGTGCTCATTCAGACAGCATTTTCCTTCTGAGTCCAAGTCAGTAGTTTTCTCTAAAACAATTTACAAGCTTGCTTGCTTATTTATTTATTTATTATTTTTTGCAGTACCAGTGATTGAACTCACGACCTTGCATTTGCAAGGCAGGCGGCAGCACCACTCAGCCAAACACCCGACCTCACAAGTTTTCACTGAGCGCTGATGAGGACAGCAAAACACAGGAAGAAAAGAGTAATAGAAATCAAGCTCCATGCCTTGTACTAAGTACCTCTGAGGTATGTGACGTGTTCTTGCCCACTGTGGTAGGCAGAATACTGTTCCTTTAACCCCAAAGATGTCTGCACTAACCCTAATCTCCAGAAGCTGTGAGTATGGTATTTGTGCTACAAGAAAAAAATAGGACTATAATTGAAATTAAGTTTGCTAATCGGCTGATATTGATGTGGAAGCTTATCTTGTATTATTTGGGGGTGGCTGCTGGCAATCGAGGTCCTCACATGGGAAAGGACAGGAGCGCATTAGCGGAGCCTGAGAGGGTCTCAAACAAGCCACACTGCTGGCTTTGAAGGAGGAGGAAGGAATCATGAGCTCAGGAACACGGGCAGCCTCTAGAGGCTGGAAAAGGGAAGGAATTGGGGGGGGTCTTCCCTAGCGCCCCCAGAGGAACACAGCCGCCCACGGCTCGTTGTTAGCTCAGTGAGACCCGTTTCAGACTTTTGACCTCCAGAACTGGAACACAGGTGTCAAGAAAACCGCATGAAAATCTTTCTTCGGTTAGAGATGAGTCATAGCAGCAGTGCACATTTTCTGAACGCTGGCAGTATTGTGGACTTTATGAATGCGCTCTCCCAGAGAGAGACATGGTTACTTGTGCTTCCTGTGGGGGGAACCTGAGGCTTCTCCCACTTAATAAGGAGCTGGACAGACTGGAACCCCAAGCCTGCTCTTCTAGGCTTATGAAGAGACTCCTTTAGTAGCTGAGGATGTAGGGAGGGCATTTGGCCTGATCACCAGTAACCCCCCCCATACACAGAAAGGAAAGAAAGGAGGGAGGGAGGGAAGAAAAAAGGGAAGACTTAGACCACCCAGGACAGCCTGCGCTTGAGTTTGGCTGAGTGGGCTGGGCCCAAGGATGCGGGGGCCTCTCCTGGCTCCTGAGGGGCAGCGGCTGGAGGACCTTGGACACCCTACCCTGGTGATGAGGAAACACGGGTGAAGCCAAACCTGGACTTTTGTGTCCTCCCTCTGCTGGGGTGCGGAGACAGAAGCACACACACCAGGTTCTGGTTCCCAGCTGGGCTACTGGCATTTATGTCCTGGCCCTATCCCTGAGTTCCCCTGTTCCCTGGTTTAATTTCTGAATCTGTAGAATGGAGATTAGAGTAGTGACCATCTCTGAGTGGATTCTGTGAGTTATTACATGTAATGAGCTCAGATTACCTACTCGAAGGAGGTCTGGATAAATACTCTCATTTGCACTGTTACTCCAGGGCCTGGGACACCCACCTCACCTCAAGCCCCCCTCAGAATTCCTAGCTGTGTGGACAGATCGCACATGTACTCTTTCAACACGGATTTTTTTTTTTGAGACAGGGCCTCGCTTTGTAGTTCAGGCTGGCCCTGAGCTCACTATGGTGCCCAGGCAAGCTCCCAGCTCAGGAATCCTCCTGCCTCTACCTCCCGAGTGCTGGGATGACAGGCATGAGCCACCACACCCGGCATTATCAACACGGATATTTTTATGTGCTCACCAAATGTCTCTTCGCCAAGTTCCAAGTTTTTATGGGTTCACAGACCTCCTGTGAGTCTTACAACTACAGAGTTTTACAACTACAAAGTCTTACAATTTTGTAATTAGTCCACACCTTCCTTCTCTGGAAATTGTCCCTCGGTTCATGAGGGTAGGTTTCCACAGCTGTACCTGTCCTCTGTGGGTCTGAGTGGCCCCCAAAGCTCACAGGAAGCCCCGCAGCCTTAGTGAGCATCCACAGCTTTCCACCAGAACAGGCCGCACACTGCTCAACACTAGGGGGCTCCAGGGTCTAGACTACAATTCACCATCCTGGAATCGCCCGGCGGGGAGCCTTGAGAACCTCTGATCCAGTTTGAAAGATCCAGTTTAAGAGTTGGGGTTCTCAGATTAGTGCCTGCTGGCTCTCACGGGGGCCACAGCTAGATGCCCTTGGGGAGGTACCATTGTTATTCCCTCTTGAGAGATTAAGAGGGGCCCACAGAAATTAAGCTATTTACCCAAGGGAAAGGAAAGACGGATTGAAATCCAAGCAGTCTGCACTTTTGGGCAAGGTAGCCTGGCTTCCCACAAAGTCAGTCAGGACGAGGAAGTCCCTAAATAAAGGTGCCAACAGCTGACAGCGGCTAACCAGGAAAAGCACCATGCAAAAAGGTGTTAAGTGCTAGACAGTTAAGAATAGAGGTAAGGGTGACTGTCTAAGATGGGGGGCTGGGAGAGGGGCAAACAGGGTGCTTAGGATAAACTTCGCTGGGATGGTGACATTAGAACTATGACTTGAAAAAAGCAAGGGAGTTGGCCAGTTGGCTGTCTCAAGGAACAGCATTCCCTTCGGGGGAGCAGCCAGCGCCCCCTGCAGTCGAGGAACGCCAAGGAAGCCAAGAGGAGAGGGAGGAAGCTGCCAAGCAGCTGAGCAGCAGGAGGGCTAAGCCTGACCACAAGCCTCCGCCAGGCCACATGACGTGGAGGTCACTAGCAGCTTCGATAAGGCAGTTTTTGTGACCCACGACCATAAGAAGTTTAAGAGAACACTGCCGGATTCCTTCTCCCTGACCTTGTCCCGCCCGCGCTATAGCAACCTGAGGCCGGAGTCTCTGCCCGCTGCTAGCCTCCTTGCCTCGCCTCGCCTGTTTTCAGCCATCGCTTTGCAGATCGCATGGCTCCTTTTCTTAGTCTTCAAGGGCTTTGACCCCACCCCCACCCCAGGCCTTCTGGCTGCTGTCCCTGGTGGCGCTGCACAGTCTGGTGGGACAGCGCTTCCACGAGGCTGTAGATTCTGTTTCTGGCTTCATTAAAAACCCAGATTCTTTTTAAAGAGTCATGATGCTGAGAAGTAGTCCCTCATTTATTTCGATTTAAAATAACCATAATCTTGTGCATGACACAATATCAAACGCCTATAGGTTAAGAAGCAATTTAAGCAAAAGCACACAGTTGGCAATAGCAGAACCCTTCCTGGGACTTGGTCTCCCCCACTCCCAAAACGATATTCTCCGCCATGGGGCTTCCCTGGTTTTCCCAGAGGACCTCAAGCTCGTAAACTTAAACCTGAAGGGGTTCCTGGCCTGACCCCCATTCCTCTTTCTCCTAGGGTCTCGCTGTGTAGTTCAGGCTGGGCTTCACCGCAGTATGTAACCCAGGCTGGCCCCAAACTCGCGGCGATCCTCCTGCCTCAGCCTCTGAACCCCGTTCCTCGTCCACCCTAGGGAATGGTGAGACGGTTGCGGGGAGAAAGGGAGCGGCTGCACGCGGGAAGAGCGAAGGGCCTGGCTGAGAGGAGAGGTCAGGGTGAAGGGCAGGCCACAGGGCTGCGGGGCGCACGCGGGATTTAGGGTCTTTATCTGTGAGCTCGCGGCCAGGAGGGTTGCGCGCTCCCATTTCACACAGCAGGAAACGGGCTCCAGTAAGAATTTCCCCGAAGCCGCACAGTCCCCGGGGCAGACCGAGGCGCGGGCCGCGCACAGGGCCGCTCGCAGGGCGCCAGGCCGGGCCGGGCGCGGGTGGGGCGGAGCGAGGCGCCGGGACCCCGCGGCGCTGGGGGAGCAGGGGCGAGGTTAGGGGAGTGGATCGCACTCGTGGAGCAGGAAGAGAGCGGCGCACGGACCGGCCAGCAGGCTCAGGCGCAGGGATTCCCGAGGCCGAAGGTGCGAGAGGGGCCAGAGCAGCTCCGCGGGGAGCTGGGAGGAGGCGCGGCCTCGGGGCGGGCCGCCAGTTAGGAGAAGGTCCGGCCTCTTCCTGTTCGGAGACTTGGGGGCGGAGCCGAGGAGTTCGGCGAGAGACCTGGGAGCCTCCGGGGCCCGGGCCGAGGGGGGAATAGGATGAGCTGGGGGCGGGGCGGGACTAGAGCCCCTCCTCGAGGGCGGAGCCGAGAAGTTAGGCAAACGGCTCGGCGGGGCCGGGAGCCCTTGGGGGCGGGGCGGGGCGGGGCGGGGCCGGGAGCTCTTGGGGGCGGGGCGGGGCGGGGCGTGCGGAGGCCGGACGGCTCCGGCAGCGCGCTGTGAGACTAACCCCGCGCGGAGCAGCGCAGAGCCCCCCACGCCGAGCTTCCCGCAGCCCCCGGCCCAGCGTCCGCCATGCCCGAGCAGCTCAGCGTCGCCGAGTTCCTGGCCGTCACCGCCGAGGACCTCAGCTCCGCGGCCGGGGCCCCCGCTTTCGCCGCCAAGATGCCCCGCTGTCGGGGGGCGGCGCTGGCGCGGGAGGAGGTGAGGGGCCGAGGCGGGAGGGGCCCAGGTTAGCGCGGCGCCTGGCGTCGGTCGACCTTTCCGGGCGTGACCCGAGCTGCGACGGCCCTTCGCGGCGCCCGAGAAAATCATCCCTCCCAGACTTGTGGGAACCGAGCGCATCTCTAGTGTCCGCGGGTCTTCACGCAGGAGGCGGTGGAGGCCCGAACGCCTTCGTGAGGGGCCTCGAGCTCGCCTCGACGAGAGCCTCCGCCTGTCGGGGCACATCCCGAGGTGCTCTGGAAGACCTGCCCGTCTAACCGCTCTGCGTTTCTAACTTCAGAGCTCCACCAGGGACCCCCAAGCCACTCCCCTCTGAGAAGTAGGCTCAGCTCCGAACTTCTCCCCGGCTGCAGGAGCCCCCCCCCCCTCCCCGGCCGCTGGGTTTGAGACTTGGCCCGCCTTGTGGAATGACTGAATGGGAAGGCGCCAGGAGCTGGGGTTCACCTTGGCCGGGCTCTTGGCAAGTTTATAGGCTCCTCTGCCCTCCCCTCCCCTCTCCTCTTTGTGTTTCCCGACAAAGCCTCCAAGCTTTTTTTTTTTTTTTTTTTTTGCTCTTGCAGGCTGCCCCACCCCATTCCCGTGCTCACTGGAGTTCATTCCTTGTCTCTGAATTTGCTGCAGCTTCCCTGGCTCCTCTGCAGGGACTATTCTTGGTCAAACACACCGTGGCTTTGGGCCAAAGGAATCTAATGTGATTGTGTGGCCCCCTTCCAGAGGATGCCCCGAATGAAGGTGGCATTTTCGACATTCAGCAGCAGCGCCACCCTACCATCCTTCACTGGTTCTTGACAACCAGTGCACGGCAGATAACAAAACTCCATAGTTGCCAGGCGTGGTGGCACACACCTGTAATCCCAGCACTCTGGAGGCTGAGGCAGGAGGATTGCCAGGAGTTCAAGGTCACCCTGAATTACATAGAGAGTTTAGGGCTGGGATTTTACCTCAGTGGTTCTGGTCTCTGCCTGACAAGTGCAAGGTCCCGGGGTGTCTCAGCATAGTGAGTTCAAGGATAGCCTGAACTACGTAGGAAGAGCCCATTTCAAACAAAAGAGAACAGCAGAACGCTGTAATTATGATATTTTTGAGAAATGGCCCCGCTTTTCCCCTGGAGTCTTGTCTGTCTCTTGTAAGGAAGCTAGAAGGTTGTATAGAGAGTGTTAACTTTGGGGGAGGCCGACCTGTGTTGAGAGTCTGGCTGTGTTCAGAGTTTGCTGCTGGGTCATGTTGGCCATAATCGATCTTCTGTAGAATGGAGGCAGTGTTGAACTCACGGGCTGTGGCACTACGTGAAGCAGTGTGTGTAAAGCATCCATCTTGAGAAGCGGGATGACTACTGTGTCCCTGAGAGACCTCGGTAGACAGTGAGGGGGCTTCTCGGATCTTCATTTCCTTCCACATAGTAGGGGTATATGTTTTAATGAAAAATAAGCAGTGAGTGGGGTAGGATTCCTTCCTCAGGCAGAGTGGGGGCCCACTGCTTGTGAATGTGGGTATTTTACTGGGGGGCTCACGGGGAAACAATGCCACACAGCCTTATCCTGAGACGAGTTTCCTGGGGTTGTCTTCACGGCCTCACATCTCATGACTAGGAAGAGCTCAGAGCCAACCACGCTCTTAAGACTTTCGTGGTTCACCTTTCTCTTCAGCTTGTTTATTAGGATGTTAAATCAACAGGAGAAGGGGCTGTGGTGTGAACCCCTTTCTGTGGACAGAAATACCATTTCTGTCAAGCATCTGGCCTTGCGTGGCTTTGTGTGTGTGAGCTCTTCATGTTGAGGAGGGACTCTTCCTTCAAATGGGTCTGGAAGCCCAGTGGCTTGGGTCAGCTCTCAGTTTTGCTTCATTTCAGACCAGACAAAGCCCAACTTCCTTTGCCTTCGGATCTCTCTTGCTTGCAAGGGTTGAATCTTGCAACAGAAAGCTTTGGGCTAAGCAAACATGCCTTTTCCTTAGACTGGTGGGAGGGAGCATATCAGGAACCCAGTAAGTCATTGCCCTAAAAGTTAAAGAGTCTGCCCTTTGGATTAGACTATGCTGAGGTTTCCTGTTTGGTTGTGCATTTGTGTTTATATGTTGATATGTTGTGCTTACATGTAGTTTGATGCTGTGAACCCCCACACACACCTTTTTAAACTGTGACTAACCCATTCCCAGCCACAGTAGCCACGTGGGTGAATCCAAGTGCAGCTGATTCTTTTTTTTTTTGAGACAGGGTCTCGCTTTGTAGTTCAGGCTGGCTCTAAGCTTGCTGTGTAGCCCAGGCAAGCCTCGAACTCAGCAATCCTCCTGTCTCTGCCTCCCGAGTGCTGGGATTACAGGGGTGAGCCACCACGCCTGGCACTGTGGTATGTGGTTTTGATTGCTGGTGGGTGTGAGTTACCATGCCCAGCATTGTATGTGATTACTGGGATCGAACTCAGGACCTTGCACTTGCAAGGCAGGCGCTGGCACCACTGAGCTAAATCTCCGGCCCAAAGTGCAGCTGATTTTTTTTTTTTTTTGAGACAGGGTCTCGCTAGTAGTTCAGGCTGGCCCTGAGCTCATTATGTAGCCCAGGCAAGCCTCAAACTCAGCAATCCTCCTGTCTCTGCTTCCCGAGTGCTGGGATTACAGGCATGAGCTACCACGCCCAGCACTGATTCTTAAATGATATCTTCAGATTCCAGGTGGTTTTCTAGGACTAACTAGAGACCCTGTCCTAGGACTTGCAGCCTTTCGTAGCAGCCCTGTAGGGAAGAATCCTGGGCAAGTCAGAGAAGACTTGAATGTCCAGGCTGATCAGTCTGTTGTGCCTGTTCCCAATGTATGTCTTCAGAAAACCTATTATGGGTGAGGGGAGGGTTGTGCTTAGAGAAATGTTTGCCTAAATCGATATCATATCTTATCATGGACAACTTATAATGGTTGTATTTATCTTTTTCTTTGTGATTCTTGCTTTCTAAAATCTTGGCTGTAAAAAGTATTTCATTCTTAATTTTAATATTTGTGTGAAATTTACAGTTGGCTTCAGAAAAGGCCTCTCTATATTTTTAAAAGTATGTAATCCTAGAGATTGCTTTCAAGAACCATAAACCCCCTCAAAATGTTTCTGTTAAAGGGAAATTTGTTTGAAAGAATTAGCACTGCCCTGTGGCATCAAAGAGCAGGCAGTGCAGGTGGACCTCCCTCCAGGCCAGGCCTCCGTGGGAGTAAGGCGACTCCTGATCTCTGCTTTTGCTTCCTTATCATCACCCAGGCCCCACAGTGCAGCTTCAGCCTCCACATTCATGTGACCTCACTGGTCCAGTGTCTAAAGGTAACCGAGCCAGACTCGTGTCCCACTTCCAAGTTCCTAGCAGAGGTCAACAACCCAGCCCTGCTTCTGGATTGGTTCCAGAAGCTGGGTCTCCACCCCTGGTTTCACAGCAAAGGTCATGGAGAGACAGGCTCAGGCAGGGTAAACATAGCCACAGAACCTGACCAGGTGGCAGGGCACACTTCTCAGAGAAGGGCAGTGCCTCCCCAGCTGGTGTGCGCTCAGCCAGAGGGTGAAGCACTGTGCCCGTCTTGTCTTGAACCTCCCTGGTTTAGGCCCTTTGCATGGATTCCCACGAGCACATGACCCCGAGCTGGGAAAGCTCCGATAGAGGAGAATGGAAAGAAGGGTCGGAACGCAAAGGAGGTACAGGAAGACCTGGAGGTCTTTGAATGCCAGAGGCACCTGGACTTTTTACTGGGCAGTGGGGACTGACCAACCAGTCATACTGTCCAAGGAGTGTTTGAAGCTGGCTCTGCCAAAGGCCACAGCAATAGACTAGGCTCTGTGGTAGGCACTGGGCAGGCATGTTGCTCAGTAAAACAGATGCAGGCCCTGCCCTTTGAGTTTACAGTCTTCTGGAGGAAGATAGACAGGAGACCGGTGAACAGATCGGTCAGAAATTACCTGTTGCGCCAGGTGGCAGGAAAGCTCACCCTCTGTCAAGGCCTTCCCGAGAGCTGGGTCCCAGGCCTGGCTCTCTACCCCTAGCCTGCTCCGCAGCCGTCCCATCCACACCCATGGCTAGTGTCCCGCCTCGAGGTGACTCACACTTTTGAATCTCTAGCTCACAGTCTCATGTCCAGCTACTCCCTTGCCAATTTCACTTGGACCACACTCGAGGCTCCCCCAGGCTGGTCTCCAGCGTCCCCTTCCCAGCGTCCTGTGCTGTTGCATGAGCCAGAAGGCCCGCACTGCCACCACTCCGCCCCCCCTCCCTGTGCTCGTCAGCTGGATTTTCCGAGCATCTTTGCACTCTGCTCACTCCTCTGCGTCCCTCCCCTGGTTACACCCCCGTCCTCGCCTCCCCGGAACCCAGCAGTGGCCTCCATTTGGTCCCTCTGGTTTTACTCTTGCTCAGTCCCTCAGCAGCATGGTCTCTCTCTCTCCTTTATAGCGTACATCATAACTTTACATTTCTTTGTGTAATTATTTTAATAAAACCTGATTTCTTAATAGATTCTACTTCCACGAGGCTAGAATCCAGTTTCACTATTGAATCCCAATATCAGTGATGCTGGGGGTTGAACCCAGGACCTTGTCCAGGCCAGGCAAGCACTCTACTGCTGAGTTACATTCCCAGCCCTCAGTATTCATAGTAGGTACTTAGCATAACAAATAAGGAAAAACTTAAAAAAGAGCATTCACAGAGAATAATGATTTGGGGGTGTCCCAGATAGAGGGAACAGCTTAAGCAAAGGCCCAGAGGCAGTGAAGAACCTGAATGCTGAAAGGAGGCCAGAGGGCAGGAGCCCCGTGTGGGCAAATGGAAGAGTGACGCCAGATGTTTGGGAAGTTGGGCATGGGCTGGGTCATATGTAAGCATTCAGGGCCTGCTAACGAGTTTGGGTTTTATAGTGCAGGCAAGCAACGTAACCCAATTTATATTTTAGAAAGATCGTTGATAGCTGATATATGGAGACTAGATTGAAGAGGATAAGAGAAGACCCAGGGAGGCTGTGATAGTGGTGTGGAAGGGATGGGGGAGAGAAGTGGGCAGATTGTAGAGGTATTTTATAAGTAGTAACTGCAAGATTTGTTGCTGGAGGGCCAGGGATTTAGCTCATTGGTTCTGGTGTTTGCCTGGTAAGCACAAGGTCCTGAGTTACGCCAATGCGGTGGCTCACACCTGTAATCCCAGCACTCAGGACGCAGAGGCAGGAGGATTGCTGAGTTTGAGGCTTGCCTGGGCTCCACAGTGAGCTCAGGGCCAGCCTGAACTACAAGGTGACACCCTGTTCCCCCCCCCAAAAAAAAAAAAAGATTTGTTGCTGGAGTGCATTTGTTGGGGGATGGTCTAGAATGGTTCCTAAAGTTCCTTCTTTTTTGCTGCTGAGAATCAAACCCAAGGCCTCACAGATCCCAGATAAGCACTGAGCTATAGCCCCAGCCCAGTTCTGAAGTTTCTGATGGTGGCTAACCATGTACTGAGAAGGGGAAACCTGGGAGGGGAACAGGTTCAGAAAACATTCTCTTTGTACATCTTACGAGCTCTGAGACAACCACGTGGAGAGGCCGAGAGGAGTGAGTCTGGGGCCCCAGGTGTGGACTGGAGCGTACATCTGAGAGCTGCCGGCGTTGAGATGGGGGCTTCCGAGTACACGTTGGCGTGCACCGTGGCACCGTTTGTTCCCAGAGAGCAGGTCCAGCCGCTGTGCGGCTCGATTCCCCTGGAAGCCACGCAAACCCACTGTGCCGGTTCAAACAGAAGATCTCACTGCGCAGGAAGAGTCAGTACTCAGTGAAGTTCTTGGAGCTGGAAAACCAGGGCTGAGGAGCAGTTTGGACTTTGATCAGAGTCACACGACTGAGCCCCTCTGGCAGGACGCTGCTGTCACACGCTGAATGCTGAGGCTTGAGGAGCTCTGGTTCACAGATGCCGCTGTTGCCGTCAGCAGTCAGACGGGTCTTTTGCTGTCTGTTCCTGACGCAGTCTGCAGTGAAGGCCTCAGGCTGGGCCTGAGTGTAAGGGAGGCTGGACGAACCGTCTGGCCTTTCCCTGTGTCAGGGGTCGCAGTCTGCTGAGCATGCAGCAAGTACTTCCTCAGACAGAAAGTGGAGATTCAGACTGGCAAAAGAAAGAGACAGTAGGGGCCAGAGAGGTAGCTCAGTGGTTCCAGCACCTGCCTCGCAAGCACAAGACCCTGAGTTCGATTCCAGTGACCACATACAATGCTGGGTGTGGTAACTCATGCCCACCAGCAATCAATACCACATACCACCGTGCCGGGCGTGGTGGCTCACGCCTGTAATCCCAGCACTTGGGAGGCAGAGGCAGGAGGATTGCTGAGTTCAAGGCTTGCCTGGGCTACATAGTGAGCTCAAGGCCAGTCTGAACTACAAAGCGAGACCCTGTCTCAAAAAAAAGAAAGACAGTAATGTCCCAGCTAGCAGTTTGGCCAGCATCTGATGGGGTGGAATCTGCACTCCACGAGACCACAGATCACACTTGGAGGCTTTGCCATGGCTCGTGTGTGGAGCTGTGAGAGTGGACAGGCTCCCCTAGGGAGAGTGACAGAGGGTCCGCCCGGTGCTGGGAACCATTGTGAGATTGGTAGGGAGATGGGTGAATGTGGGCATCGGGAAGGACCCCCCAGCGCGGAAAGAAGGAAATTAAGAGCGCAGCGAGAGGTACATCTGAGGAAGAAAGTGCTGCCCCAGGCTCCTCAGGTGAAATAAGAAAAGGAGAGACCTAGGCAGGTGTGACGGGCCACGGCTGTAATCCCAGCGCTCTGGGAGGCTGAGGCAGGACAACTGCAAGTTCAGGCCCACTCTGGGCAACTTAGTGACTTAATGAGACCCTAGTCTCTAAAAAAAAAATAGGAAAAGAAAATGCCCCGGCTGTGGCAACATGGAGGTTGTTGGTGACCTTAGGAACAGATTCTGTGCCCTTGTCTCCTGGGCAGAGCACCTGTGGCAGAGAGAGCCCCTGAGCTCGGTGAGAGGCTTTTTGGACAGGGCAGGCCAAGGGACTGCCCAGAGGGCTTGGAGGCTGAGGCGGAGCAACTGCTGCGGGGTGCTGACTGCGCTCACTCATTTTAGACCTTGACTGAGCTTTTTAAAGCCTCAGATGCCTCAGGCTCTCCCAGGGGTGAGGCCTGAGCCGGGAGCAGCCCACAAGTTCCCAGGTGACTCTGAGGAGCAGTCTGGGAGAAAATGGTGCCGCCGACCTTTTGTGCGTGAGCCACTTAGGCTAGTCATCCATTGAACCGTATTTACAGAGCACCCGCCGTGTGCAGAGGCCGCATCTGTGGCCACAGAGGTGGCCAGGCAAGGTCCTCGTTTCCGCGGAGGACTCTGCTGGAGAAGAGATGACTGATGGCCCACTGCGTATCGGGAAGTGGCTGGGGCCGGTTACTGAAGCCAGACAGAAGTGCGTGAGCTCCTGTTGGCTGCGTGACCTTGGGCAAGTCACCTTTCCAAGTCTTGGTTTCTCCATCTGTCAGTCACGGAGGATGACACTGGTAGATGTGGTGTGTCGAGGGGGGTTCCACATAAGCCAGGTGTCACATACTTGTTACATCACAGTGCTGAAGAATCTTCGCAGTTCCTTTTTTACTAAAACAAGCAAGCCCGCATACAGGATAGTTAGAGAGCGAGAAGCACACAGAGAAGAGGGGACGGTCGCAGTAGGGAGGAGACAGTGACTGAGTGAAAGTTAATGCGATCTGTGCCATCCGGGCTCTGAGGCCTGTCCCTCAGAGGTGTCGGAAGTGGAGACTGAGCGTGGGTGTGGCGAGGCCAGATCCCCCCTCAGCTCTGGCCTTTGCTCTCCCATCTCCTTGTTTCCATCAAATATTTGCTAAGAGCGTCCTCAGAAGTCCTCAGTCCTGGTTGCACATTGTAACCAGTCCCGGATTGCATGTAGGTAGGTTTAAAAAAAGAAAGAGAGAGATAAAGTTCACATAACCTAGTAATTAACTATTTAAAAACATACACTGTAGTGGCCTTTAGTGTGTTCACTGTGCTGGGCGGTCATTACAGGCAGTGTCAGAACATTCCCAGTCCCCAGCAAGGAGCCTTGAGGTCACCTTTCCCCTCCCCCTCCTCCAGCCCCAGCAGCTTTCTGTGTCTGGACATTTCCTACAAAGCTGTACACAATATGAGGCTTTCTGTGTCTGGTTTCTGTCATCTAACAGTAATGTTTCCAAAGCTCATCCATGTTGTCAGGGTCGCTTTAAAAGCAATAAAAACTGGAATAGCAGCAGTGTTGTGAGCATCGTGTGTTAACTCACGTGAACTCCACGTAAGGAAACCTTTCAGGCACCTCGAGGTGAAGTGACCTTGCAAGTAGGTCATCAAATGATGTCAGGATCTCTGTGCAATATCTGGGACGTATTTAACCTACAAGTTACTCATTGATCACCTGAAATCCAAATAACTGAATGTTCTGTATTTATTTTTGTGAAACCTGGCGACTCTACCAGGGCTAAGTGGCAGAGCCAGGATTTGAACTTAGACAGCTGGCCCTGTGGGTCTCTAGCTGCTGGTATCACCTGCATTACCCACCCCTCCCTAGGGCCTCTGACTCAACTGGTCTCAAGTGAGGCCTTGACATTCTCTCTTCTCTTCTTAAACCACCGCAGGTGATTCCCAGCCTGGGTGCATGCTGGGCAGGAATGGCTGGCTTTCCTGTGTGGCACGCACCGGATAGGTGCTTAAGTGTCTGGTCCAGTTCAGTCCTATGAGATAGGTGCTGTTATCCTTTTTAACAAAGAGGGAAACAGAGGCTCAGAGCAGCTACGTCATGTGTGTCAGGTAACACAGGTAAAAATGCCGGAACCAGAATTTGTACAGTGTGCTACAAAAACCAGAATTCTCTTTTTTGTTGTTTTGTTTTGTTTTTGCAGTGTCAGGGCTCAAACTCAGAACCTTGCACCTGCGAGGCGGGCACAGTGCCACCGAGCTAAATCCCCGGCCCAAAAGCTGAGCTTTCTAACCCCGCTGCCTTTTCCGAGTTCCCACAGGCCTTGCTATTATCAGTCATTCCTCCCACAAGTCCTCGTGGACACCCTGTGCTGGGCCCTGTGCCGGGTGCTACGGACACAGGGGCAGACAAGGCGAACCCCAGCCTGGTGAAGTCGAACGTATATGGTAAACAGTGCCACACGTGCTTTGATAAAAGCCAGCCGCGGGCACTGGGTGGCATAGACAGGTGGGCTCAGTTCTGCTGTGGTCAGGAGAGAAAGACCGAGAAGCTGAGTCAGGAAAGACGCAGTGTTTACTAGTCCGAGTAGGGAAGAGTCTTCCAGGCGAGAAAGCAGCATGAGCAAAGGCCTGGCATCTGCTTACAGCTTGGCACAGTGAGAAAAGCGCCAAGACCCCACGGGCTGGTGTGCAAGGTGTTAGCGGTAGGCGGCAAGTCCCAGGCGCAGAGCAACAGGGGCGACCCAGCAGGGCAGTACCAGACCAGCCCCTCCCTCCCTGGAGGCGGTCTCCTCCGAGGCTGGGCAGGATTCGGGCCTTGGGGCCAGGGCTCTGGCGGGAATCTTTGGGAATCTTCGGCCTGCAGCCCAGCAGAGTTCTTGCTGTCTTAGCTCACCACTGCTGAGCAGTCTCCTGAGGAAAATCTCAGCCAGGAAACTTGGGGTTTGCAGAGGCCTCAGCATACTTGAGGGCGCCGCTCCCTTCCTGCCACCCCTCCCCCTCTCTGCTGCCCACCCTCCTGCCAGGGCCATGGTGGGCTGAGCCGGCAAGGCTGGACAGGTGCCCAGGCTGGGACAGTCTGCGGAGGCCTGACCGAGGGGCACAAGGCTCAGCACGGGCGCCAGCAGTGCAGGAAGGAAAACAGCCAGAGGCCGAGGGATCCTGAAATAATAAATGTCAGAGCTGGTGGGAACCTTCGCCATCACCGCCCTGCACTTCGTTCCAAAGAGGAATCCAGATGCCGGGCCCAGGGACGAGGGAGACAGGCAAGGGCACCTTGCGGCCAGGGCAGAGCTGGGAAGCCCCGGAGCCCGGCTCCCTTGCCTTGCAGCACCCTCACTGGGGGCTGTGATGGGCGGGCAGGCCAGGCCCTCCTTCGCGTGGAGAAGCAGGGGGCACCGGGCCTGGGGCTTCTCCAAAACCCTCTGCAGACTGTGCCCTCCTGCTGGCTGAGGCTGGGGTGGCCTTGTGAGGTACGGTGAACCCAGTGTCTGAGTCCTTGAGCTTCCACTTGGAATGGGATTTAGAGCTCTAAATTGTTCAGGTGTGGAAACTGAGGCACAGAAGGAAGGTCTGGGGCACTGCCTCCACTCCAGGGCTCCTGGTCTCACAGTCTTGTGCGTGTGCATCGGAAGCCTGTTTCCTGAAGATGTTTCTGCACTTCCTTTGAAGATGCCTCCTTAGGACAGCTGGGCTCTTGTTAGATAAGATGGCTGGGGCTCCGAGGGCTGGGTGTGTTGTGGTCTGGTAAGAAGAGAGGGCCCTGGAGGAGGCCGGGCCCTTCTAGAGCTTCCCACCCAGCCTGGAGCTGATGGCCAGCCTTCCCCAGCCTCAGCTTCCTCCCTGGTAGCGGGAGGATAATGACCCCTCCCTGGGCTGCTGGGAAGGACTGTGAGGCCCGAACGGAGAGCACCTGCCCCAGCGCGAACGCCCTGAAGCGGGACAGTGAGTGAGGCGGGTGTGGGCCCGTTCTCCCAGGCGTCCTGTCGGATGATTCCCGCTCTGAGCCAGGGCCGGAGCCCTACCTGTCCGCCCCGACAGGGCTGCACACCCGTGTCCTGCCTGGATTGGATCTGCAGCTGAGCCTGAGTGGAACTTGCTACCACAGGAGTTTTTCAGGCTCCCCCACCCCAGAGCCTTTCAGGAGGCCCCCTGCTTGTAGGATAAAACGTCAAGGTGTGGTTGAAAGCTCACCCCTGGCACCTGGCTGCCTGGGGGTGAGTCTGGGTTCCGCCACTCGCCAGTCACGTGGGCTCAGGCACGTGCTGTAACTTCCCTGGGCCTCCGTTTCCTCATCTGAAAGGGCGCCCTGAAATAACACTAAGTGGGCCAGGTGCTGGAGTGGGCTCCCCGCTCACCCGTTGTCGTCAGCCTGCTCTCCCAGCTGGCCCTTGTGGGCCTCACACTTCTGCCTCGCCCTGTGAGTGTCCACTCCACAGGCCCATGGTGCAGGGCAGAGGGGCTGAGGACTCCTGCCTGGGGCTTGGCTTCTGCTCCCCTACACCGTCTTTCCCTTTGCTACTCTGCTCCAGGTGTGCTCGTTTCTCAGGCTCCGGAGAAACATCGTCTCAGCCTGGCAGCCGTGGGCAGGCTGCTTTCTCCCGTGCCCCAGGCTGGCCACGGCCTCCTTCCCTCAGCAGGCGCCTCATCTGCATCCCATCCACTGCACCAGGCAGTGGGCGCCTGAGGCAGAGACCAGGCGCCTGCTTGGGCCTGGAGGACAGCCGGGCGCTGCTGAGGGACTTTACCCCAGCGCATTCCTCTGCCCCACCGCGGTGGGTACCTTTGAGATCACACAGCTGGTCAGGGGCTCTTAGGGAGTGGACGGCGCTGAGATGGCTCCGGAGGTGAGGCGCTGACCCGCCTTTCCTGCTCCTCTCCCTGGGGAGCTCCCTGCCTTCCCTGGGCTCTGCTGGCTAGGCAGATGAGAGAAGGCCAAGTCAGAGCATGGACTAGATGGGACAGCTCACATGTGCCTGGGCCACAAAAACTCCTGATTGATTGATTAGTGACTGATTGACTGAGACAAGTTCTCACTAGTTCAGGATGGCCTTGAACTTGTAATCCTCCTGCCTAAGCCCCCAAGTGCTGGAATCACAGATGTGTGCTGCCACCCCTGCTCACACTCCCAGGTTTGCGATTCCCTTTCCAGTGGGAGCGACTGTCCTTCCCATTTTGTGGAAACCCCCAGCTCAGAGAAGGTGGGAACTTGCCCAGGGCCACAGTGCTGGTGAAAAGTTGGGCCAGAGAAGAACTCGATCTCCTCACTTTATATTCTGTTTGGCCAACCTGCCTGCCTGCCTGCCTGCCTGCCTGCCTGCCTGCCTGCCTGCCTGCCTGCCTGCCTTCCTTCCTTCCTTCCTTCCTTCCTTCCTTCCTTCCTTCCTTCCTTCCTTCCTTCCTTCCTTCCTTCCTTCCTTCCTTCCTTCCTTCCTTCCTTCCT
>PVIC010032650.1:0-20581 GCA_004025085.1 Thryonomys swinderianus | reverse complement strand
CAGGGCCAGCCTGAACTACAAAGCGAGACCCTGTCTCCAAAAAAAGCAAAAAAAAAAAAAAAAAATGACATTAAGGGCCAGAGGGTTAGCTCAGTGGTTCCGGCGCCTGCCTCGCAAGCGCAAGGTCCTGAGTTCAATCTCCGGTAACCACATACAATACTGGGTGTGGAGACTCACACCCACCAGCAATCAATACCGCGTACCACAGTGCCGGGCGTGGTGGCTCACGCCTGTCATCCCAGCATTCGGGAGGCAGAGGCAGGAGGATTGTTGAGTTCAAGGCTTGCCTGGGCTCCATAGTGAGCTCAGAGCCTGCCTGACTACAAAGTGAGACTCTGTCTCAAAAAAAAAAAAAAAATGACATTAAAACTCCTTTTTAAAGCTAAGATGTGAAGAAAGGAAAAGGAAAGGAGCAAGAGGGTTATCCTGCGGTTTATTTTATTGGATGGCATCACTCAGTCTTCCGAAAACCTCCCTTGACCTGGATGTGGCAATGAACTTTAGTCTCCCAGTTCCTTTGATCCCCGTAACCCAGCTTCTCAAGAAAAGAGAAAATATTTGCCCCTCACGAAGTGAGATAAGTGAGCCTTCCTACCGCGTACTATTTTTAAGTAGCTCTACTGTGGAAGTACTGACATTAGTAAACTGCAAATAGGCGAAATGCACAGCTGGATGCCCTTCCACATAGGCACACACACCTGTGAAACCAGACAGCGAACACACCCCTGTTCCAGAAGTTTCCTTCTGCTCCTTTGTTATCCCTTCCTGCCCCTCCCCGTTCAGCCATCGCCCCTTCCCCTAACCACAGATCTGCTTTCTGTTCCTGTAGATTAGTTTGCATTTTCTAAAATTTTATATAAATTGAATCGAACACAGTGTGTACTCTTCTTGTCTGGTTTCTATCACTCACAGCGTTAGTATTTTGGCAACTGATTAAAAAGGAGCCTCCTAGCTCCGAGGCAGCCGGCAACCTTCGGAAGCTGCCCTGGCCCGGGTTTACTGTTATCCCCCATGAATAGGGCCGATTACTTGGCCTTACTTTATTCGCAGGCTTTATTATGTACTTCAGTAATCAATAAGCACTTCTATAGCAGAGGGTTTATTTTACCCTATAAATCCAGGACCGAGAGAATGATATTAAGACCTCAGTACGGATGTGCTCTGCTGCCTGCAATGCTACTAGGAGACACAAGCAGCGGATTTAAATCTAAGAAGGTTACAGAGCAGTCACAGCTCCTGGCTGGATGGCAGGGATCGTAAAAGACTCAGGCAAGATCTACAGCGACTGCACCATAAACCAACGGGCACAGGATGTGAGGGAAAAACCCCAGCCGCACAGGCGAGCCGGCTGTCCGCCCCAAAAGAGTTATAAGCACTGGCTTGAGCAGAACGTACAGAGCCCCTCTCACAAATCCAAACTATTTCTTAACAGAACAAATACAAAGGGAGAGAACAGAGAGCAGCTTCGGGCTGACTGCAGAAAGTCTGGCTCTGGTTTAGGAGAAGCCTCCTCGGTAGTCGCTGCAGGGTCCCGCGAGGCCTTTAATTCTCTCCCCTGCAACTCCTCGCCCCGGGGCTCCGAGATAATTATCGCCGGAGCATCCTTTCTCCAGCGGGCCCTGGAGACCCATCCTTCCTTTCAAAAGCAAAGAGGTCAATTCGTGGAAGAGGAAAAATAAATGGCTAATAAACATACGGAAAAAAAATGTTCCACCTCACTAGTAATCAAAGAAATGCAGATTTAAAAGAGGTGTATTTCTTTTCATCTATCAAATTAGAGGAAGATATAAATGCTGATCTGCAGCCTTGGCAGAGCTATGGCGAGGTCCGCGCTCAGACCTTCTGGGGACATCAGTGCCCACCTGTGGAAAAGATGTCTGTCAAATGGGTCAGAAGGACGCACGAGGTGTCTTCTCATTTAGCATCAGGTTTAGCTCAACTGCTCTCTTCTGGATGTGTGTGCGCGCAACTCTTTAAAGAGCAAAAAGGTCTGTCAGCATTTGTTTTAAAATTTCATTGTAAGTTAGGAAATGACCTAATCATATGCTATTTATATGGTTTTTGTCGACACACAGTAAAGGCCGGGAAATATTACATATATTTCTGTTTTTGACTGTACAGCAAAGCCTTCGACCCCTAAGATACAGGTTTGAGCATTCCACCTTTCCGGGAAGAGCACGGTTTACACACATGGAGCAAGGTGCCGGAGTCACGCATCTGTAAGGAGGAGGCCAGGCATCTGGTGCCACACAGTTCTGGGCTGCGTAATAATCTAGTACAGAGAATTCGAGAACGCAGGTGTTCCCAAACTGAAGAACAGGCTGACAGAACAGTGTTGGCACCATAAAAAATAAAGTTATATAGAATTTTATTGAAATGTAAAAAAAAAAAAGATCACAGTCATAGTTATGCCAAAAGTCCTAAGGGTGATTTTGAGTGAATTATAGGTAGCTTCAGCTGCTCTTAAAAGTAGCAATAAAATAAGGAATGGCGCATGGCTCACTGCAAAGGTAGGAAGCTAGCTCGTGAAAAACGTTGTTGTCATTGTTACTACTGCTGGGCAACGAGCAAGACATACACACATCCATGCAGGGCTACGTCCGGGCTGGGACACACAGGAGGAAAAAGCCTGGAGGGACGCCTCAGGGGTGACCGTCCTTACCACTGGGGAATACAGTTTAGTTCCTTTTTATTCTCAGGCTTAAATTTTCTGTAATTTTTATCTTTAATGTGATGACTATTTTTCAAGTAAAGGAGATACAGACACACACACACACACACACGCACACACACACTGCAGCACATAAAATGTCGCCACAGGACGAATTCCCGCGGTTCTGATGGACGCAGCTCTCCAGAGGCCATCAGACAGCAGAGTGATTTTCCTGCAGATTGTTCCGTTTAGAGGCTTCACCCCAATGACCACATGTGTGGTAATAACCTCTAAGGATCCGAGTTCAGATTTCACTTCTCCTCTTAACAGAAGAGCCTGGCAACATCATTTAACCTTATGTGGCTTAGTTTTCCTCATCTATACAGTGGGAATTATTATAACTAGCCTCTATGTTTATGTAAATATTAAGTGAACAATGATAGCTTTAAAGCATTAAAGGCAAGTATTTGGCTACAGGCCACTCCCAGTGCCTCGTCAGCATTGCTGATTTAGGTTTTCCTCCTTTGCTCTGGGTGGTACTGTGACAGCCGGGCAGGCTCAGGCCACGATCCCGCAGAACCCAAGCGTGCCCCGCAGTCTGCACAGAGAGGCCGAGAGGATCTCTGGCCTCCAAGGAGCCTCCTCTCTTACGGGTGGCGGCTCGAGGAGCACACGAGCACGGCCCCGGGGCGCTCGGACTCCGCAGGTTGTGTGACCTGCCCTCCGGACGCGGGGAGAGGCAGACGGTCCCGACCGGGGCCCGGGCTCGGGGGCTCCCGTGGGCTGAGCGGGACGGGACGGGGGACCTCCAGCCCGCCGCGCCACCGTGGGCCCCGAGGCTCGTCCTCCCCAGTCCGCAGACAGCGCGCAGAAGGCGGCCGCGCCGCCTCCCACGGGGAGCAGCAGCTCTGCGCAGAGCTTCGGAGCCGCGCCGCTGCGCTCGGAAGAGGAGCACGTAAGTGAGGCGCGCAGGCTGCCAAGAGTGTGGGCTTCGCAGCGCAGTGCAAGTCGCGCCCGTCACCGCGAGACGACGAGCGCGCTCTCCTGTCTCTCCCCCGTCTGGGTCTGAAAGGGTTACGCCTGGAAACTGCCTCGCTGTGCTTCTGGGACGGTATGAAGGATGACGGCCATTGCCACGGTCAGCTATGACAGCGCCAATTTGATGTGCTGCCATCAAGGGCCTTCTAAGAGCTGAGCGCCCTGATGGTTTTGTGATGCGAGTAGTCACATTGCAAAATGGTTTTCCTCTCCCGCTGCCTCTGCCTCCATCTGCTGCTGGGCTAAAGGCACAGCCGGTTGCCTGCCTGTCACAGCATGTATTAAAATTAGCTGGGGAGGAGGCACTCAGTTGTGCTAATTACATTTTAATCATTGGAAATGTGTTGGCAAATCAAGCCTTGATTGCCATCTCGGAGTCTGTCTCCTCCAGCAGAGTGGAGGGGCTGTCTGCATTCGGCAGGGCCTGCTGGGCTTTCTCCTTTCACAGAAGATAGACTGGGGGCCCTGCTGGCCCACCGCTGAGACCGCTTTGGCACATTATTAAAAAGCCACAAGGCTTGTTTCAAATCATCCCTGTGTGAGACCCGCTCATTCCCACTTCCCTGGGCATTCCGGCAACTTGGTACTTTTAACTAGAGCTTCAGTGGGCTGCAGAACCGCCGGCTCCAAGCCCGTGAGTCGGCGGCAGGGGGCGGGGGGGGGGGGCTCAGCAGGCCGCAATCGTGTCTCCCAGCACCTGGGAATCACGGAGGGCCCTGCCCACACCAGGCCCACCGCTTGGGGAGGCGCCACGACCGCGGCAGCGTTGCGTCAGCGGGGCTCTGGTAGCAGCTGGGACGGGACTGCGGGAGAGAACATATTTTGTGAGCCCTCGTGGGTTGCTGAAGATCATTGTTTTGCCCTGTAGTTAGAGGGGCAGTGAATTAGGGTCTCTCTCCCAAGAAGGCTGGGGGGCAGGGACGTACTGGACTCCACCAAGCAGTGGAGCCACGAGCTGAGAGGAAAGACAGCCCCAAGGAGAAAGAGCGGGCAAGACCCATTCAAAGGAGCCCACCTAGGGCGCGCTGCTCGCTCTTGGCCGTCGAAAGGGCCTGAGGGCACAGACCCATCCGCGTTAGAAATGCTCACGATGGGTGCAATTGCCTACTATTGTTTTCCCAGAGGCTCATGTGAAACAAAGAAAGACCAAGTAACAAACAGTGTGAAATAAATGCATCTCCAACGCATGATGGGCTGTTCTAGTTACGCTAGTGAAGGTGCTGGGTCTTAGGTTTAATTATATGTAATCAGACTGGAAAATGACAAGTCTTTTAATCACATATACCTTCCTTGCTGAAGTTCTGCGCCTGTGTCACAAATTATAGATTGTATTTCTACATCTGAGATGAAATCTTGGTTAAAAAAAATAAAAATAGGCACCTCCATGACAGCAAAAACAAAAATCTTGTAATAGCAGATGAAGGGGCAGAAGGGTCTGCAGCAAGGAGAGGATCAGTGTTGAGCAGTGAAGAAATGGTTCTCTAACACACAAGCTGTGTTGGAGGAAAAAAGATTTCAAAGCCAGGCTTTAGTGAGGCCTATGAACAGCAGGGAAGAACTCATAGGGGTGGCCTGTAGGCTCTCCTCCAGTGGCACCCATGACCCCAAAGCTAACCTGTGTCCTAAGTTTTAATAGTGCACAACAGTTTTCCTTGTTTGGGGATTTTATATAAATGGAAGTGCAATTTCCACTTTTTTGTTAGGCTGCTTTCACAAAGTGCTCTGTTTCTAAGATCTGTCCAAGTGTTTTGGGGGCTAAAATCCTTTCTGATGATGATGATGATATTGTGTGTGCGCGCGCGCGCGCGCGCGCGTGTGTGTGTGTGTGTGTGTGTAAATGAAGAAGAGTTCCAAGAACACCAAGGACGGTTGGATTCACCCACACAAGGTTTGCTTCATCTGTACACTTTCAGGATCTGCTGTAGAAATGCCTCTGCTCCTGGCACAGAAGACACAGGAGACCACAAAACCGTCCTGGCGTAGCTGTGACCTATGACAATCCCTCCAGTGGAGGCCCATTAGGGGAGTAAGCCTGTAAACACCATGGGGTGGCCAGGTCCTAAGCACTCATATCGAGACAATATTTTTGTCAGCATAAATAAAATTATTTTAAAATATTGTCTGGCTTTTAAAACATTTTAGTCAATGAATTCAGATGGTCTAGTTAATAATCTCAAGGGCAATGTGGTAAGTCTGCTCATGGAACGGGCCTACAGATGGATAATATTTTGAACAATGCCATACACTTACATACATGTTCTACCCTCCCATGCTTAAGAAGACATTGCCAGGCAAAGAGGACAGAGAAATTAAAGAGTCAGAGGCGTGTGATGTGGCCGAAGCTCCACAGCCAGTGGAACAGGAAGCACAGCTAACATCTGCGCTGTACCCTCTCTTGCCCCTCTGTGATGAAGGAGTCCTCAGGGGAGGACAAACACATACCTGAGAGGGCACCAGCTCAGAACTCAGCACAGCCTCTGCCCTGGCTGGGCTCTGTTACCAGACAAGGAAGGGAAAGTGGCCACGGGCGCTCTAGGCTGAGGGCTGGCGGGTAGGTGAGCAGGCCTCTAGGTTGGCAGAAGGGAGCACTCTGGAGGAGAAACGGCTGGCTGTGGTGACATGCAGCCGCGGGGTGACAGCAGCAGTCTGGTCTCACCGGTAGGCTCCTATCCCTGGTGCACAGATGCCCTGCACTTTGGGCCTGTGCACTAGGAGACTTGGTAGCAGGTCACCCAGACTCTGAGGAAACCATTCCAGAAGGTCAACTAAAGACTAATTAAACCTCGTGCCTTCAGCCTTGGGGGCTTCTTCTCAGTGCTCATCAGGGCTAAACAGTTTATCTTTCCCCCAAGAGCCTTCTCTCAGATGCAGTTTGAGCCTAAGACAGCAATGAGACCTTGGTAAATAATGGGCCCTTCCACTGTGCTTCAGACAACAGATTTCACCACCCTCCTTCCATGCTGTATTCTCTACTTCCTGAGACGTGAGAATTCTTTTTCTTTCTTACTGGAGAGTCTTATACTTATCTATCCACTGCTGGACCTTCCACCTGACATTGTATTCTGGAGTCCTGTGAAATGAATGCAGGTTCAGCCAAACCGTAAATGCTTCTTTCTTCCCGATTTTCAGGGACACAGGTTGACCAGATAACCATGCCCAGAAGGCCCAGGTACAATTCCCAACTGTTACGTCCACCATTGATGAAGCTTGATAAGAAGAGGTCACTAACTTTGTCTGTCTCTACACAAGCCTTGTTGGTGCTTTGATTAAAATGTCTCAGCTCATTTGGTCCTTGGAAGAGCATCCCAAATAATTCGCTGCCCTGGGACCCATTGCTCTACATAACGGGTCAACCAACTGAGCTTCCGGGAACACTGGGCAAGGAAAGATAACATATGCTGACAGTCTACTGGGTGCTAGGTATATCCTTTGTGTTACCTTGTTTAATCTGTGCTTGAACCCTAAAAGGTAAATAGCATTGCTTTCTTTTTAACAAATTAAAATTTTAGAAAGTTTACTCAGCTCCATGGGAATGAAACTCAGGAGAATATGACTAAAAACTTCATGTTCTTTTCACTCCAAAAGCACTGTTCTGAGTGGCCGCACTGGGGTGTGTCCCAGCCCCAGACATCTCTGACGGGGGACAGACCAGCCACGGCAGCGGTGCTTTCACCGCCCACAAGATAACAGGTAAAGATAATTACGATAAACACAAAGCCAGATTTTGTTCTGTTTCTGTGGCATTGGGGATTGAACCGAGGGCTTTCGCAATCGTCTAGATCCCCCGTCTCTTTTTTAGTTTTTAGTTTTGAGACAGGTACACCATAACTTACTCAGGTTGGGCTCAAACTTGAAATCCTCCTGTGTCAGCCTCCCAGACAGCTAGGATTACAGGGATGTGCCACCAGACCCAGTCAGAAAGGCCACCCTTAAGGCTCCCTGAAACACACTTGCAAAAGTAAATAGGATGATGTACAGCACCCACCTACATCCCAGCCAAGGGGAAAATATTTGTTTCCTCCTGCTTCTAACTTCCTGAAGCGGACCTAACTCATGAATGCACGCAGTCTTCTTTGCTGTGAACACTGGTCAAGTGCACGAGTAGAGGACAGACCCATGAATTGCCTGCATCAGAGTCAGAGCCTGATTTCCCAGTTGGATTAGCGCTTGAACTTCCTTTAACATTAAGTGGATAGTTTATAAAGGGTATTGGAAAGTCTGTCAGTATTTACTGTCCTAAACTCCTTTTCTACAACCACGAGGTCATTTCAGTCATTATTTTCATTAGTATAATGTATGAAAAATAGCACACGTCCTTGTCTTATAGAGTTGGTATAATGTCTTAGCTCAAGATCAAAGACTAAGGCAGATCTGACTTAACAGTTGTGTTTTCTTAAATTAGGCTTGCCTCTCCCATTAAGTGCTGATCAAAATGAAATGGCTCCCTGTGCAAGCAGTGACTAATTCCTTTAATCAATAATACCTACACATCTCTCATGAATACATGGTGGGACTTCACAATAGGAATGGACTATTTTACAATGCCCAGGCCCACATGCACTCATCGTGTGAAAAATATTGAAAAAAACACTATCTGTAATATTCTCCAGCTGATGTCTTTGAAATGTTACCTATATTCTAAACCATCCCCACACGTTTAGTGACCAAGTACTATAGAAGTCATTTTTCAGACTTATAAGGTATTATATTTACCCACACATATAAGCATGTCAAATGGTAACAGACAAGCATATATCACGCTCCAGCCTTAGATGTGCATATACCAACATGTGTCAATCTTCCTCTAGAATTACAACGAGGGTGTACACATAGAATGATAGTTATACTCAAGGACAAATCTTTTTTCTAGACTACAGACATTTTCTTTGGTAGTTTCATCATAATCCAAAGTAGCACCATAATGTGGTTGAACCATTAGCCAAGACGAAACCTTCCGGGCCATGCACACCACTGGTTTCAAATCTGTTCTTCTGTGTGATGTGCCAGTTGAAATTACTTCTACAACATGGTCAGGTCCAAAGGGATGGATTTCTAATGTCCTGAATTGCTATGGGCATATTTCTGAGAATCACCTAGAGACAGCAGATAATCCTCTTTGGGTCGGAAGGATTGATAATTCTTCTACTTGCTGCAAAGGTTTAGAGGGCACACGTTTAGGCAGGAAGGTGCAGAGCAGCAGGCATGTCTGGCACAGCCGTGTAGAGTGTGAAGGAAGCCCACAGTAAAGGACATGGAAGCAGTTTCTTTTTCAGTAGTGCACAGCTTCTACCTCCCTGATCACTCAGTGAGAGAGTACCTGACTATTTTCACTCATAATCAGTCACAAGCAGCTTCCTCCTAGCTGGGGAGGGAGGCAAGTGATTTACAGCTGTTCTCTGTAGGCAAAATGGTGATGATTATCAGTGATTGTACCTGAGTACCCAGAATGCATCAGCAGGTGCTGTTAGCACTAAATGAGTGACAATAGCTGCTGTTTTGAAGGAGTTAACTGGACACTTTCCTCTCCCTCTGACCCGATTGGACTTTCCTATTTTTCTCTAGTTCTTATATCTTTCCACCTTTCCTAGAGTTTGTCTTCTCATAGGGAGATCACAGGAACAGTGCTCCTTCTCCACCCCTCTTGAATGTCTCCACTGTGGTTTTGCTAATAGTGTTACTCTCATCTTAATCTTGTGGTTCTCACTAAGCTGGCTCCATGGACTGTTTCCTGGGTGAGCCCACAACTGCCATGATGCATCCTGGCCTCTTCCTTCTAAGACTGTGAATCTGGAAAGTGGGAGAATTTCTAAGTGATGCTTATCTTTCAGCCACTATCTTCTTTCTGTTTAAAAACTCTTTGGATCTCTCTAGGACAGAAAGTTCCACTGGCTACTGATAAACAATCACATTCTTGGGTCATTGCCACATACATATCATCTCAGTAAAGCATGCGGCATTTATTTGAGGCTGATGCTCAGATTTTCATTTTTCAAGGGCATGGTTACTCCCAACCTGTTGTTGCTCTATGGCTTCGTAGCAGAACCCAACAAGAACGATGGGCGTTACTGGCCAGCAAGCAGCAGGACGTGGAAACCCTGTGAAGACAGCTGCAAAATGGAGCCTGGGAATGCTGAGGTGGGGAGCACTGTAATTAAAGGCAATGAACATAAGTTCTTCCACTTTGCATCTGGTGCAAAGTGAGAGAGGCTTTTCTGAGGAATACTCCAAAGCGTCCAGTTCTGACCAGGCCCTGGCTCGGTGAGCTGTCAGACGCCCTTATGCCTTGCCCTCAGCGCTCCTGACTGGATCCAGCTCGTAAGGTCGGCCTGGCTCTGCACATGACAGCTCTGACCCAGGCCAGTTGGTGGCCGGGCTTTCCATGACTTACTGCTCTTTGGCCCGCTTGTTTTTTGGCATATGCATTAAGTCCTTGACGTCCATAAGGAGAATGACAACTTAACAAATCAGTAGCTTTTGGTTGCTTATGGAAAGGCTGAGAACAGGCCAGCTGCTTCCTTTATTGGAGGTGATGCATGGTTAATTTCTTTATTTTAGCATACTGTACACAGATGTGGCTGGGTTGTTAATTTTGCTTTGCTACCAAGAGTTACAAGGTATCAGCTATCAGCTGATTTATTTGAAATCCTCCCTGGAACACATCAGAATTTTAATTGTTTCCTGAATTTCTGCGGTGGCAGAAGAATTGATGTCACTGGAAAATGCCTCGGGTCCCTGCTGACTGCAACTAACTCCCAGTGACTGATTTCCAATTGATACAGATGAGGCCTGAGAGGCAGCACACACAGATACACCCGCGTGAGCCCAGCAGCCCAGTAATGGCTAACAGAGACGATGGGGGAGGCCAAACATTTCTTTCCAACAACTCATCAAGTGCACTGTTCTCCTCAACAGATGTAACCGACGGGGCCCAACATAGATGTTGGCAGAAACAGATGGTGCCGCGGGGCAGCTCTCTGTTCCCTGCTCCCCAGGTTGGGCTCTGCAAGATGGGGAAAGGGCTTGTGTGTGCAGGCGGGTGGGACAAGCCTGTGCTTTCCAGCAGCAGGTAAAATCCATTTGTCACACCAGCTCCAACTGGGCTTTCAGCACAGAAGTTAATATCTGAAACCAATGAGGCATTCTGCCCCACCATCGGGGGAAGCAGGGGAAGCCTCTCGCTCGGCACGTCCTCTAGGAGAAGGGAGGACAGAAGGAAGGATGGGGGTGGCGGTCACACAGGCAGAGGGAGGCCAGGCATGGGAGGAAGACAGATGGAAACGGGCTGGGGTTGCAAAGACTCCACACTGCTTTGCTTTTTGTATTTCTCTTTCAAAACAAGATGGCGGGAAGGGGTCAGAGAAGAGGGTTTTCCCTTAACTAGCTTCAGGGAGGGAAGTGGCCTCAGGCTTCCACCATGATCACCAGTGCCACTAAAACCACTCCCCCTCAAAAACCTGGAGAAAAACAAGTGTGTTTTCCTTCTGTGTTCTTCACAGAGACTCAGCAACCTCATAAAAGCAGCCTCTACATACTCACTAGGTCTGAAATATGAATACGCACAGTAATAAATTCCTATTGCTTCCAACTCCGGACATTGCCAAAGTATGTGGCACAGAGAGGATTTTTATGAGCAGGCCTTCAGCTGCCAGGATCCCACCTTCATAAAGAAGAGATTTTAGTCCATTCCGTCTATTTATTTTGTGTAGAGAAATCAAGGGCAATAAACCATGAAGAAATTCACTCTACCTTATTCCATTTCACACTTTTGTCAACCACGCTTTATCGAGTATCTGAATGAATTTTTAATATCATGCCACAAAATGCTTTGGTCTTCTATCATACGCTGGGACTCTATCAATCTGATAACACTTGGGAGTTCTGAGAGATACTCAGCACCGAAGAAAACAGCTTTAGAGTTTAGTCATTCTGATGGAATGTAAAAGCTTATATCAGTGACAGGTTGACAGAAAAAGCTGTTTTCCTTTCCATTTCACAGACTCCCACGTATGAACGCCATGAAACATGTCAGGACTTTCTCTGAGTCTATGAAGACAGAGATGGCATCTGCTCCCAGTGGGAAGCCCTTCTAACCAGTAATACTAGAAAATTTCATGATTCTGAATTCTGACTGACATTCAAAAGGGCAGGGAGGAGGTGTTTACTATATTTTATAGGACAACATCAATTGCTTGTCTTAGCACATAAATACAGTTTTATGGTATACAATGCCACCTCAAGCGTCTTTCCTCTCAGAAAAAAAAAAGTCACAATCCGATTGTGTTAAACAAAGAGGTTTCTAATTTCCTGGTATGGATAGAAGGAAGCTCATATTTGCATTTTCCCTTCACTGTACACTTTTGTTGACTCCTTCGGAAAGCTGTTGGCGTAAAGAGTGAGAGATCCCACTGATTCCAAGCCCAGTCTGGATTTTATATTATGGCCGGGACCACAGCCCCAGTTTCCAGTGATGCTGCTGCCTTCTGATAATTTCTGTTGGATATGGATAGAGGCAGCAGTTAGAGAAAATGCTTATGAAACATATAGTATAGGTTGTGGTGGTTTCTTTCCCTCATGTACCTTCTTAGGTAAAGATGATGAATTATAATTGTTGGCAATAAACAACAGTGGCAAGTTGGCACATGTAATTGTTCCATAGGGTCCTCTATATCCTCTGGACATGGTCAGAGTCCTGGAAGGATAGGGTGGATAGGGCTGGGCTCACAGCTCAGTGGTAGAGCACTTGCTTAGCATGCACTGGGTTCAGGATTTGATCCCTAGCACCACAAGTGTGTACATGGATGTATGTGTGTGCATGCACACACACACACATGCACACACACATGCACACACACACACACACACACATAGAATTGGCAGATAACACAGTCAAGTAATTCCAAGTATTCAGATAAACTCTGCTCTCTACAGTGGAACACATTTAAAAAGTAACAAACAAACAAACTTAAAAGGCTGAAATTAGATCCTGATTGGAAAAGACAACAAAAGTCCCCTTAAAATGGCTATTTATCTCTGAAAATACCCCCCAAATAGAGAAAAATGGCATAGAGTAATCTTCAGAACAAAGAGAACACATGTATTTTCTAAGAAAACAGGACATATTTTCCTTCTAGAAGCTGAGGTGATATGAACAGGAAAGGCCAGATAAGGGAGAAGTCAAGAAATGTGGAAAACTGAAACAGAAGCCAACAGCTTCTATTAATAGTGTTCTACGAAGAAGCATGAAGAGATACAATAGAAAGGACAGTCTGGTGGATCTTTTCAGCCATACATTCTTAAAAGGGGTGCGAGATGCCACCAGGGTACAAATTATTTCCTCAGAGTGAAAAAACATCATCACTTACAATGGTTGTGCTCTTACAAGTATGGCCTACAAAATATTATCCCTTAGTATTTACTTAGAGGAAGGGAGGGTATGATTTTTTAAAAAAATGTGAAATGGTTCCTTGGTGGATGGGCATAATGAAAAACCCCTGATAAACAGTGTTTTAAGTACATTAAAAATTCAGCTCATGTGCCCACAAACCACACTTGAAAAGAACATTCTGTGAAGCAATCATTGCTAAAGAGGAAAGGGATGGATTATTTGTAGGCTTGTACTATGGGGTTGCACGGTGCTAGGCTATGATGTTACTGGCTTTCCCTGTACATGGAGACACATGAAAATATGTCTGTAATTCATTTACTCTTCCTGAAAGCTCATTGAGCTAAGTTTTACTATTATATTTTACATATGAGAACACTAAGACTTGGACAGCAGCAGTGTTCTGTCTGAAGGTTATATAGCTAGTGAGACAAGCTTCAACTTGGGTCCTTATTGTTCTTTTAAAATATGTCCCTAATGGCTTCCAGTCTCTACACTACTCTTTGGCCACTCAAAACTGAAAGTATCTTCAGATGATGAATTTTGCATTTGAGTCCAAGTTGGTGTTATAGAAAAGAACACGGGCTGAGTTAGGGAAGACATGGAGATGAAGGAAAGATATGCAGAAGACATTTGAAAAATTACCACTGCTATTCATGTCACTGAGCTCTCTGGACTCATTCCTGCCCCTTGTTTTTGAACCTGGGTGTGAATGTTTGCAAGCCTTTCCTCAAATCAGTTCTTTTAAGAATCAGGCCAGAACTCTGACATCTTTGATCTCCTTCCAAAACCTCTCTCCAAACATAAAAGTTGAACTGAAAGGACGGTAGTGTTTACACATGTTCAAGGGGACCCAAAGTGTCCGGCACATAAACAAAGCTGTAATGAATTTTGTATCAAAATATTCTGCCAAGCCTTTCTTATTTATTCTTTTGTGGCTGTGCTGGGTTTCCCCAGGAAAGATGACCTCATAGGAGGACGGAAAGATGCCACCATCTCCCAGCATCTCTTTAAAGTTTCTTTGGTTGAGAGAGAGAGAGAGAGAGAGAGAGAGAGAGAGAGAGAGAGAGAGAGAGAGAGAGAGAGAGGGAGGGAGGGAGAGAGAGAATAGATGGGAGCCATCTACGGGTCCTTCTACACTGGGGAGTGCTCGCAGGGAGGCAGATTCTTGGCCATGGTGGGGAGGAAGGGCCCAGGCAGCCATCTGAGGGGCTGCTGAGAGAAAGGCCCTGCTGTTTTCCAGTTTACATCAACACGAAGAGCCACAAGATGGAATTTCAATAAGCAGGCTCCACGGAGAGCAGCAGTGGCACCAAAAAGGCGGGGGGTGGGGCGTCCTGACACAGCTCCAAGTGTGCACTGGCCAGCTGGTTGTCTGCCTTGGGTAGGGATGGCAAGCACAGGGCTCCTCCCGGTGCCCTGAAGTCTTCACATCCTGTGTTTCCTCATTTTGTACCTGGACACTGGGCCAGGTCAATGTTCCGACTATGCTGCAACTTCTGAACAGGTGGCTCAATAAAGTCTGCTTGTACAGGGTTCCAGGGCACCTTTCCTGTAAATACCTGCTGCTCGGCCCACTCCAGGAGTCATGTTCATTGTGTACTGATCAGAAGGACTAAACTTACTGACAGCGCGATTTCAACTACCTTCTACCCGTAGCCTAATCTTTATAGGGAAGATATTTAAAATCCAAACTAGAGACACTATAGGGAAAAAAATATTCCCTCTTCAGACACAGTCAGGGGAATGTATGAGTTTTCTGATGACAAGGGATGGACTCAGAAATTTATGTAAGAGGCACAGATTTAGGGGTCATCTATATGCCAGGCACTGTAATGATACCTTCACACTGAACCCTCAAAATGACTCTGACGAGGCCGATATGACCATACTCCCTTCACAGTAAGAGATTAAAACTCAAAAAGAAAAAGGACAACAGAATTTCTCCATGCGACACAGTTATGGTGACAGAACAGAGTCACACAGGGCGTTCTGAGTGGGCCTGGAAATGCCGCTCGCCCTGTACGCAGCAGCCTTCTCCATACTCCACACAGAAGCACGGAATCCAGACCTTCCCCACAGCTCCGAGCTCTAGACGGTGGAACAGTCTCCTCATTACGTGATGCCTCAGGTTCCCTGACTTGCCAAATGAGAGAGCGTCTGAGGCTATTCGGAGACAAATGTAAAATTTCGCATGTGTGGGCACCTTGGGGGACAGCCGAGCCCCGGTCCCCACGCTGTCTGGAGTCTGGCTGGTGTCAGAGTGGCCAGTGCTCACAGAGGCCCCATTGAGACGGTGCTTTATAGCGTCACCCGTAGCATCCCCGACTAATTCTTTACTTCCTAGGTTGACCCAAATGCCCATTTATTGTTGTTCACTCAATTTTTCTTTCAGTTAAAAGGTGCCAATTGCTGGGCACCCTGGAGGTGCCCGCAAAATATAACACCCTATTTTCACAGTGTGACAGCATAAAATAGAGGCAGAATATCTGGAACTTTGAGGGGGGCAAGGATCCCCAAGCATTATAATGATGGTTAGTACCTCACAGCGGCTGTGTTGGGCCAAAAATGTGTACAGAAGGGTTATGAGTTGACCAGAAACCTGGCGAGAATGGTAGAAGAAGTAAAAACCTGTCTGTCCATCTCTGTTGGATTCAGCTCAACCGCGCTGGACTTTGGAAGGGAAAATTTAAAAGCGTGTGTTCCCGAATAGTGTGAACCCCTTTATGTGAGGGTGCCACAGACAGGAGGGGGACAAATGGGACCTGCGGCAGGATGCCCGGGCGGCGGGGGCTCGGCCTTGCACCCAGGTCTGCGCCGGGTTTGCTCCCTGCCTCGGCCTCTTCCCGGCTCTGCCGCCACCTGCTCTTCTCCGGCCGTCATGCCAGCCGCGTGCAGCGGCCAGCCGAGGCTTCCTGCCCACTTCCTTCGGACCTTTCCTCCCCTCTCTCCGGCTTCTTCTGTCTCCACTGTGGCCCCCGCGAGACGGCCTTTCCGGTTTCCATCGCGGACCCTGCCGGTCCCAGGCCTCGCTCTGCTCTGCTCCTCCGAGCGCAGCTCCCCCCTCCCCGCTTCCCCCGCCCGCCCGGTGTCGCCGGCGTCAGGCGCAGACACCGCACCCGCGGCTCTCACACACGACGCCCGCCTGGAAAGCCTTTTCCCTTCGAACTGAACGCGCACGCATCCCCGGAGGTGCCCGCGCCCTCCGTGCCCATCCCTTCGGGCGCTGCGGGAAGGCGAGCGTGGAAGGCGGCAGGGGTGAGCAGTCTGCGTCAGGGCCGGGCGCCGGCACCTCTCCCCCGCACCTCGGAAAACCGCTTTTCTGAACTTTGACGTGATTTGTTCCATCCCATTTCCCCCTTGCATTCTTCATCAAATTGGTTACCCACTCCTTGCTGACTGCTTCTCAAAAATCCCTCCCACATCTGATCCTTGCTTCCCATTCCCACAGCCCCCAGCCTCATTATCTCCTGCTGGGACCGTTGCTGCCACTGCTTGCGAGCAGGCCTCGGCACCTCCAGGCTCTCTCGGCTCCGATCCATCTTGCACGCTGCCGCCAGATTAACCTTCTAAAGCAGTGGTTTCGAAACTCCGGCGCGCGTTAGAATCACCTGGGGAGCTTGTTAAAAATACAGACGCCTTGACCCCAACCTATAGATTAGGATGGAGGGCTCTGGGCGGGGCCCAGGGTTTACGTACTGTTTAACAAGCTCCCCTATGATTCCGAAGCAGGTAGGGTAGACGACGGGCCCGGCTCTCACCAAGAGTCCCCGCCACATGGCAGTTTCTGTGGCTGCCCGTGGCCAGGATGCAATCGGTCTGCTGGGCCCCAGAGCGACCCCAGGCCGGATCCTGAATGCCCACCGCTGCCCAGGCGCACACTCTACTTCCTTGTCTCCTAAACTTGCTCAAGCACTTTCTGTCCCTTAGATATTCTTCCCCTACTTCCATCCAAGTTTGTGATAGGTCAGAGCTGGGAGACTTTGGGGCAGAGGATCTCACGACTGGTTCGAGGCACATTTTAGAGGATGTAAACCTGCTGGTACAGAAACCTAAAGCACAAGCAAGGAATGCCTCCAGCTGTGTCTGTCTACACACCTGTCATTTATTCCTCCAGATGATCCTCTGTGCTGAGTATGGTACCCTAAGTCTGTAATTCCTCTCATTGGGAGGCTGAGGCAGGAAGATTTTTATAAGGTTGAGGCCAACCTGAGCTACACAGTGAGCTCAAGGCCAGTCTGAACTACATAGCTAGATCCTGTTCCAAAAAAACAGAACAAAATAAAACAAGAAGGTCCGCCGAGGTACTAATCATCCAAGGATGTTCAATAACACAGTCATTTGCTGATATTCAAATCCAGGCTTATCTGGTTCTAAATCCAGTAGACTAAAATTGACCCTTGAACTCAGGCCTTAGGGGCACAGACATCCCATTCAGTCGAATATTTTTATCAAATAACTTTTTTTTAACTCCCCTAAACTTAACAGTAGTAGTCTGCTGTTAGCCAGCAGCCCCATTTATAACAGAGGCAGTCCATTAACACATATTTTGTGTGCTATGCACATTATTTATGAAGACTCCTAGGAACCACATGATCACTCTTTTTTCTTGGCAGTACTGGGCAGGAGTTGAACCCAGTGCCTTCAGCCTCAGTTATATACCCATCCCGTTTTATTTAAAAAAAAAAATTTAAAAGGAGTCTAGCTAAATTGCCTAAGCAAGTTTCAATTTGAGATTTCCTGGTCTCTGCCTCCTAGAGTGCTAGGATCACAGGTGTGCACCACCACAGCCAGCTCAAGGGCTCGCTATCTAGTGTAGTATGCAATTTATAGCAGAGGTCAACTGCTCGTGTGAAGATGTTAGGTATCACACCTTGCTTTAATGCGACACTTGCAACACGAGCCCAGAAGGTAGCTATGAAATTACTACTATAGAACAGTATGTACTTCATTCTATGTAGTCATGATTTAACACTGTATCTTTATGTTCATTTTATCTCTCTCAACTCTGATGGTGCCATGTATAATCCATTTGCCTGTGTAAATTTTGATAAATTTTAACTTTTTATAATAGATTTTTGTGGCAGCAAAAATGATAAAACAGCATATTATCTTCATGTATTTTATACGTTTATGACCTACCTTTTCTTAACTTTTTCAATATTTCTAGGTTAAATAGGTTAAAGCCTTTTCACCCGTCACCCCCATCTATGTGAGGCACCCACAGAGGTGACTTGTGTTGCTCAAGGGCGAGCTTGGATTTGCTATGTGGTTGTACTTAAAGGTGAAGCAAAGATCCATGCTATCTTGTGAGTATTTTTCAAACTGAAAGCAAGTCAGCACTGTCACGTATGTGTGTCTCTTGCAGGAGACTTTCTAACCACTGGACTTCAGCCGCTGAATACTAAAGGTAAGGAATACCATCCACAGAAATGAAAAGAAGAATTTCAGAAGCTTGTTTAACTTCAATTTCTTTGTTCCTTTGTTCCAGTCCTTTCCACTCTCTGAAGAACTAACTGAATGATAGCATAAAGCGTGAATCCATGACCTTCTTTCACTTTTATTTAATTTGTCTTCATACTTGGGACCCCTCAGACTGAGTGGCCAGCTTACTACATGCCAGTATATCCTACCCAATGTCATGTCAGGTGTGTGGGGTACTGTGAGTGTATTGTTCAACTATTTGACTCCACTGGTGAACTATGAGTATGTACAAAGGATTGTAGCTTCTATAAAATAAAACAACAAAAGACAATGTTTTAATTACTAAACATGAGAGACTTAGAGAAAAATCTTATCTGCTTAGACAGAGAAAAAGCAAATGTAAAAGATTGGCAAAACAGGGTTGGGGATTTAGCTCAGCGGTTCTGGCATCTTCCTGGCAAACATAAGGTCACAAGTTTGATCCCTGGTACAACAGACCTCAATGCCAGGTGTGGTGGCTCACACCTGTAATCCCAGCACTCAGGAGGGAGAGATAGGATTGCTGTGAGTTCGAGGCCAGCCTGAACTACAAAGAGAGATCCTGTCTCAAAAAGTTAAAAAAAAAAAGATTGGCAAAACAACAAAATCTTGAATATAAAGATAGGACAAGTATCTCAGATCACTCCACTTAAACCAAAACTGAGAATGCAGAGGATGTGTTAGGGACTTGAGTCCTAGAGTCACACAAGAAATATGATCCACAGGTCTAAAAACAGAAGTCCTCAGCCACATACCCAAAGTATACATGGGATGGCACAATACGGAAAGATCAGTCAAAGCAATTACAAAATGAGCTTAAAAAGGATCAGGCACCTAACTGTAAAGTCTACAACTGTGCAACTTCTATAAGAAAACACAGAAGCCAGTCTTTGAAACTTGAGTAAAGAGATGACACCAGAAACTCAATATATACAAGAAGAGATAAATGAGCTGGGCTTCATTACAATTAAAAAAATTATTTCTTGGAAGATACTGTTAAATGAATGGAAGAAGTTAAAAATGAGAAGGATAATCTTTGAAAAGTTTGTGTATCAAGGGTGGTATACATAAGTACATTTTTTTTTTTGAGACACGGTCTCGCTTTGTAGTTCAGGCTTGCCCTGAGCTCACCATGTAGCCCAGGCAAGCCTGAAACTCAGCAATCCTCCCGTCTCTGCCTCCTGAGTGCTGGGATTATAGGTGTGAGCCACCATGCCTGGCATAAGTACATATTTTTATATTTATTTTATTATATATAGTATATATCTCTGCAAGCCTAAAATTCAACAATAAGAAAACACAAAAAACTCAATTTAAAAATTAGCTAATGATTTACACAGAGCCGTTATCAACAAAGATATACAAACAGAAAACATGCAAATATGCTCATAATCAATAATCTGGATGAATCTCACAATAACCATGATAGAATAATGAAGCCAAAAAAAGGATAGATACAATAGGAATATAGCGATGTAATACTCTAGTCCTATCAAGCAATCTAGGGGCCCAGGGCATAGCTCTGTGACCGAGTATGTGCTTAGCAGGAGCAAAGCCTTGGGTTCAAAAACCACGAATCACATCAGAAAGCACAAGTAAATTTAAATAAAGTAATCTAAACCTCACAGAAAGTACCTCAGTGGCTGTTTTGGTGTGCATGCGTGCGCACACGTGTGTGTGTGTGTGTGCGCGCACGCGCGTGTGTGGTGAAGGGGCAGAGGGGACAACGAAGAGGCATGAGAATGCTCAGATATGGTCACTGACTTCCCTTTTCTTGGCAGTGCTGGGGACTGAATCCAGAACCTTTGCACTGAGCTCTATACCAAGTCCTTTATTTTGAAATAGATTCTCACTAAGGTCCCCAAGCTGGCCTCAAACTCACAGTTCTCTGGGTTGGGGTGATGTCATGGGTGGATAGGCAAATTGAAACATTAAAAAAAGTGCACATTAAATGTCACTTAAACCTTAATAAAACTTTTAAAAATTGAATATAGGTAATACTCTCTTTTTTATCACTTCTTTTAGCTTTTTTTTTTTTTTTTTTT
>PVIC010032649.1:0-15305 GCA_004025085.1 Thryonomys swinderianus | reverse complement strand
GCCTGAACTACAAAGCGAGACCCTGTCTCAAAAAAAAATAAAATAAAATAAAAAATGAAGCCTAGCCAGAGAAGTTGGCATGATGCATTTCATTGCTCCAGGGCAGGTTTTGGTTATGCCTTTCATAACTTTGCGACAGGTTATAACTCCCTGCCTCCAGCAAATGCCGGATGTAAGGGCTGGGAAAGGGTAAGCGGAAGCCTTTGAGACATGGTGTGCTTCACGGTGTCCAGGTTCAAAACATCTAAATACTCAGTACGTTCAGTCATCATCTTTTTATTGTCTTCTGTCTACCAGGCGCTAGGCTGTGTCCTGAAACTGCAGAGGGGACAAGAATGCTCAGGCCACGTGCTGCGCCTCAGCTGAAAGCTAAGCACGTGGACGGCCACTGAGGTCGCCTCAGGCCTCTCGTTTTGAGCTAGGCAATCTCGCTCTTGCGTAAGCTCTGGAGGGAAGTAATTAGTAGATTATCAATAACATCCTTTTTTTTTCCACAAATGAATGAATAAATGCATATGCCGTGGAATCGGAAGAGGACATGGCTGTGATAGCCTCAGATACCCAGTTAAGTTTGGGCTCAGGTTCAACAATGTGACCGACTTAAAAGACCTTAACCATTGTAATCCATCATTCGGAAGGCTTACGGGCAGGAAAATCCATTTGGCGCTTTGACCACAGTTTCAATTCTGAAAGTTTCCCGAGTGAAACAAGGCACGGTAGAATCCACAGAGAATGGTATGGCACTGCATTTAACAGTTGACAGGCAAAAAATCGAGAGTTTTTGTAGAGGGTAAAAGCTTTTAGAAAAGAGTTCACTTCTACAATACATTTGTTTGTTCAGTTCTCATCATTAGGAGGAGCCCTGTGTCTTCTCAGATCTGCTGATGGAGCAGGCAGTACTGACTGTTTATTTAGATAGGGTTTCCACTTGGGCCCTTGGGAAAATAGAAATGCCAAGCTTCTGCCGTTCTTCATCATGGACTGGTGTGTACACAGGGAGTGACCAGTCATTCATTAACTCTGACCAAACATGAGAGACGAAAATTTAATGCAGCTTCTTGAACCAGGTATTTGCAGTCTGTTAAACTATGGCTTGATTTTTTTTTCTTTCAGCTTCCCCTACTTTGCATTATCTATGCTTCAGCCTTTTCATGCCTATGAAGGGCTGTTTTATGTGAGAGACATGAATACGTCACGCTGGCCCTCTGGTCACATGGTTATTTGGCTCAGGAAAGACTACTGTGGACTGTCTCCGCCCACCAGGCACTGTGTTAGGCAGGTTGAAAGAAAGGCTGTTGTTTACAGTTATATCAGAAACATTGTACATTGTGTCACTGGCTGTGTTCTCGGAAAGGAGCCTGGCTTTCCAGTAATGTGCTCTCACCCTTTGCTGATGTATGTTCAGGGCGATTTGCTACAATACAGTTGACTGTCAATTAACCATCCACGAAAAAAATTTTTAGAGCAGTTTTACGTTCACAGTGAAAGAAGGGGAGACACAGGATTCCCAATACCTTCTCAGGCCCTGCCCTGGTACTCCTGTTTCTGTTATCAGCGTTCCTTGCGAGAATCCTTCCTCAGTCACCACTGGTACAGCTGTGTCTGAGTATGGTGCATAGACTCTCCCACCCGGGAGCCCTCCTGGTGCCGGTGCGGTCTGTCGGGGCGGATAATGGGATAATGGTGTAATGCCGCGTTTTCTCCACCAGGGAACCAGAGAGATTCCACAGCCCTGGAGACTGCATTGTGATTCATGCCTCTTTTCTCACCTTAAACCTAACTTTTAATCTGTCAATTACCTCCCTAGTTTTGTCTTTTCCAGTATTTCATATAACTGGGACTGTATGCCTCTTTAGATTGACTTTTTTGTATGATTAAAGCTGTTATAAATGTCTTTGTGTAGGATTTTGTGTAGATATATATTTTTAACCCCTTTGAGTAAGTAGTAGGGAATATAATTACTGGATCACATGATAAGTTATTTAGTTTTCTTTAGAAACCACAAAACTCTTGGATAGCGTGGCTGTACCATGTCATGTTTCTGGAAGCAGTGAGTTGCTATGCTTCACATTTTCAGCAATGCTTGGCTCTGCTGCTATTCTGGATTTGGGTCATCCCAGGAGATGTGTAATGGTGTCTCACTGCTTTGATTTGAATTTCCATGGTGACATATGTTGCTGACCATTCTGTTCATATGGCTCTTTAAGGCCTGTAGATATTAATTGATGGCCTGTATGTATTCATTGGGCCCACTTTTAACTCTTTTATGTATCATTTTTACTCTTGGACTTTCAGAGTTTCTTGTATATTTTAGATAACAGTCCCTTAAAAGATACATTTTTTCAAATATTTTCCAATCTGTGCCTTATCTTCATATTCTCTTGGCATTCATTGTCTATCACATAGGGGTAAAATTTAATTTTAGACAAATCAAGTTTCTCAATTCTTGATTTTTTTAAATGTATTTGAAAAATTGTTATCAAAGCCAAAAATCACCCAGAAGTTCTCCTATATTATCTTCTTGGAGTTACGGTTTTGCCTCCTAAATGGCTTATTGTCTACGTTGTTAGTTCTTTGAAAGATGTGTACTATCTGGATTAATTTGGTAGGAGTGTGGTTACATGGACAGCCAGTTAGTTATTCTAGAACCGTTTGTTGAAGAGACTATGTTTTCTCTAGCATGCTGCCTTCATTCCTTTGCTAACAGTCAGTCGGTTGTATTTGTGTGGCTTTCCTTCTGGACTCTGTTCAGTTCCATTGATCAACTTGCCTATTTTCTTTCCCAGTACCACATGACCTTAATATCGTTCTTTTAAAATAAGCTTTGTCATTGGGGTGTCCATATTTTGACTTTATTTCCCATTAACATTTTGTATGGTTTTGTTTTTGGTCTTTTCCTTTACCATAAAAATTTCAGTAGCAGTTTATTGATAACAAAATATATTAATTTTCATTGGTATTACATTAAATGTTGAGACTCACAAACATCTTGGTAATATTGTGTCTTCCTCTCCATGGATGGAATAACTCTCCATTTATTTAGTTTTTTGGCTGCCATCGTCAAGGTTTGCAGATGTTTCTCAGAGATCTTGTCTATATTCTGTTACCTTTATACCTAAATACTTTGAGAAGTTGCTAAAATAAATGGTATTGTGTTTTTAATTTTCTTAAAACTCTTTTTTTATATATGGGTAATGTTGGTCTGAGAATAGAGGTTCCTCTTGCTTCTCTTCTAAAAGTGATTGTAAAATTTTAATTTATTGCCGGGCGTGGTGGCTCATGCCTGTCATCCCAGCACTCGGGAGGCAGAGGCAGAAGGACTGCTGAGTTTGAAGCTTGCCTGGGCTACATAGTGAGCTCAGGGCCAATCCGAACTACAAAGCGAGACCCTGTCTCAAAAAAAATTTTTTTAGCATAATTTATTCCTTAAATATCAGATGATAAATCACCAGTGAAGCTTCTTGGGTCTCATGTTTTCTGTCTTGAAAAGTCAGACATTACTAATTCTGTTGTTAAATAGACAGAGACTTATGCCCATAGCCTATTTCATCTTGTGTGAATTTTGGCAGACTGTCTTTCAAGGAACTGATGCATTTCATTTGATTTTTAAATTTGTGAGAATAGAGCTGGTGTGGCCTTTATTAGCTGATGTGGCCCTTATTAATATATATGGGTAATGATGTCCCCTCTTCCATTTCTGATACTAGTCATCTTTCTTGTTCATGTGAGCCTAAATGGAGGCTTATCACTGATCTTTCAGTAGAATAGCTTTTGACTGTGTTCTTCTTTTCTATTGTTCTGTCTACATTTCATTGATTTATTCCTCTTTTTAAAATTTCTTTGTATTTTACTTACTTTGGATTTTAATCTTTATGGCTTCCTATCATGAAAGCTTAGATCAGTAATGTTGGATATTTTTATAATATATGTATCCAGTGCTATAAAATTCCCTCTGCACACTATGACTGATTTCTCAAATTTTAGCAAGTTGTGGTTGAAATTTTATTTAGTTCAAAATATTTTTTAGCTGCTATTGAGACTTCTTTGTCCCATGTGTTATTTAGAGATGTGTTGTTCTAGTATTTTGGAGTTTTTCACCTAACTTTTTATTATCCATTTTAGGTTTAATTTACTGTAAGAACAGATCATATGATTTTTAATCTTTTAAATTGTTAAAGTGTGTTTTTGTGCCAACTGTTTCAACAAGGGGGAAGAACTTTGTTGAATCGGTGCACCTTTGAATAGAATTGAGGCTGGATTTGCAAAATGAAACTAAGACACGCTGCACATAAGAAGAACTTTCTTATTTATGTATGAAAGTAGAGTAGTACGATAGTACAAGAGCGGTTTGAGCACGTGACGTAATTAGCACTCCAGCAGAGCAACCCCGGGAAGGTCTCAGCACGGGGCAGCAGCGCGGAGGCCCCGGCCCCGAGCGCGGTGTTCAGGCGGCGTCCAGGAGGCCCCGGCCCCGAGCGCGGTGTGCGGGAGGCCCCGGCCCCGAGCGCGGTGTTCAGGCGGCGTCCAGGAGGCCCCGGCCCCGAGCGCGGTGTGCGGGAGGCCCCGGCCCCGAGCCTGGCCCCGAGCGTGGCGTTCAGGAGGCCCCGGCCCCGGGCGCGGCGTTCAGGAGGCCCCGGCCCCGAGCGCGATGCGCAGCGCGTCCTCGGTGCAGCGCTCCCGAATGGCGCTCCGAGGCAGCACAGCGCAGTCTCTCTCTCAGCTTCTCTGTTCCTTCGGTTTAGATATCGCCTCTTTTAACAAAAGCGGGTCCCTGCTAGGAGCTTTTCCTGATCCACACCTGGGTTCTGGGAGGGGACCAGCCCTTCCAGAAGTCGGGATGTGACCACGGCCCTGTGGTCCCAGGAGGAGGGGTCCGTTTCCTCGGGTGAGCAAACGGTTTGCGTTTAGCCTCTTCTCAGAGCAAACGGCGAGTTTAGCGCATTCAAGGAGACCTGGCTCTGGCAGGCCAACTAGCTAACATTCCCTTCCCCACGTCTGGGCAGGGCCGCAAGCTCTTTTAACGTTACCAGTAACCCTGACACCAACATGTGGTCTGTGTTGCTTTATATAACACACGAGGTTGGGTAGAATGTATATTCTCTTATTGCGTGAAGGGATATATATATATATATATATATATATATATATATATATATATATATATATATATATTCATTGTATTCAGTTGTTTTAATGGTATAGTTAAGCTCAACTCTGTCCTTATTGATTTTAACAATTTTAACAAAGTTTCACATTTATTAAAGGTAGAAAAAAATAGGCTCTGTAGAATGAGTGAAAGTAGGAAAAAGGAAGAAAAATAAAACACCCTACAGAGTATGGTGGGCTCTTGTGAAAAGACACAGCAGCCCGTCCGCACTGAGTTTTGCTTGCTGGGTCTATTAGAGTGGAGAAGTATCTAACTCTAATAGATTCATCCATTTCTCTTTTTGTCAGTTCTGCCTTACATACAGTTACACTGTTATTAAGCAAGGCAGTGGCTTTTAACTAAATATTTTTCTTGACCTGCATCAAGCTTAAAATTCATAACTCCTGAACTACAAAGCGAGACCCTGTCTCAAAAAAAGATTCATAACTATTCTCTTTTTTTTAAATGTTACGACTATAAGATAATATTCAAATTGCCCTCTGAGGTATCATTTTCCCTTGTGTGTAAGAATAAAGTGCAATCGTGTGCATAATTCATTGTCTGAATGCTTCAGCTCGATACTCCTTAAACACATTTTCTCTAATCTTCCCAGGTGATCAGTTGGTTATGTCATCTCATTTGACTAATAAAACATTAAAGTCTAGAAAAGTTGCTCAGGAAAATGTAGCTTAATTAGTAGATGAATTTAATTGGATCAGAAATTCATATCTATGTGATCCTAAAAATACCTTCCAAGTATCTCTCGTATTGGGTTAAATACCTTGTATTCTAATTTGCTCAGATATTTCGTATTGCTGAAGCGCAGAGGTCTCTGTCAGGTCCCGTTGTTCATGTGTCTGTGGGGTGGGTGTTTTTCCCAGCACGTGGCGGCATGAATTGTCCAGCTCAGCACATCGGAGCCTTGGGCTTTGGTCTTTGTTCCGTCCGTGTGCTGGGAGGTCAAAGACAGGTACTTCTGGAAACAAAGGCTTGTTCACAGCTTCCTCCTCTCTTTGCATAAGAATACTTGTGAGGTGTGAACTGTACAGTGAATGTTTAAATTTTTGAAATATATATTATGAGAGGCATGTTGCCATGAACCTCCTCAAAGTTCACCCCCTTCTTTTGCACACTGACTCATTCTCCTCGGCACTGCCTGAAGCAGTTCTGGAAATACTCTTTCACGAGTGTCTTTTTGAGACGTGGCTTTAGGAACTGCAGTGAATGATGCTGCTGAGTGTCAAACAGCAGGAAGGCACTTACCTCGCTCACGTGTCCTCCTGCCACTCGCTCCTTACCCTCTTTCACTGGATCTGGTCCCGGGCAGCTTCTAAACAACCATGAAAGGCCAGTGAATTGATTCAGGACATTTAAGACAGTGACAACTACAGATACTCATACAAGACGACTTCCAGAACTGGGTTGGAAAGGGCCAAAAATGATGAGATACATGTGTTCAAAGTGAGAAAGAATATTTTGAGGTGGATTAATGGCAGTGTGTCTTTTCCCCTAAGTTTTAAAATTTAAACATTCATTGTATACTATGATCACACTGTGTATGTCTACATTCCATTTTGTTATATAGTGTATCTAGATTATGTCCTCGAACCCCATTATGGAAGATAATAACATCTACTACATTGTAAAGGAGACATTATTTCCTCCTTCATATGAAGAAGGAAATTGAATTTCAGGGAATTGGATTAATGTGCTGCTGCGCACGGATGCTAACTAGGTAAGCCGTGCGCTCACGTTCAGAGAATGAACTGAGGAAAGCTAGTGTCTTTCCCGGTAGGACCGATTCTCCAGGCTGTCTTCCCGTGTTACCTCAATTGGCACTAGTTCTTCAACACGGTTGAAAGCCTTCTTCGAATATTAATTTTGGTTTGTAATTTTTCAAGAGGGAGTGTGAGTCCTGCAGCTCCCCATTTCAGTTTCGGTCTCGAGCTGCTGTGTAACCATGTTTTAAAAGTTCCCCCTCACTTTTTTTTTTGAGGGGGGGGAGGCATTTCCAAAGTTCCCATACCTATAAGGAAACACCAGGGATCCTTAAACTGGTGGCTGTCAAGCTTGGATACTAACATGGATACTAACAGTATCCATGTTAGTCTGCCAGGTTGTGGGTCTCTCGTGGCTTTTTGTGTACGTGGTCCAGTGTTGGGGGGAGCAGGTGAGTTCTTGATGGGGAGGGGTTGGGCATCAGCTCAGACCCTGGAGGATGGGCTTCCCCGCGAAACCGCAGACTCCAGAGACCAACTGTTACTGTGAGCTCATTGCTTGCTTTTGGGATGCATGAATAAGTTAAATCTCTTTTACATCTTTTTCATTTTTTTGATCTTCATAGCAGACAGCATCATGTCTCTTTGAGAAATGAAGGAAGTGAGGCTTAAAGAATATCAGGGACCTTGCTGAAAGCCACAAAACTAATTACTAAAAGAAACAGCGCTAGACTCAAATCCCACTGACAACACTGCAGAAACACCTTCTTATCTTTTCCATCGGACAGCAGACAGCAGACACCCCCCGGGATCGGCTCTCACTACTGTGATTCAAAGCAGTTGGCTCCTCCCCTAAGCCTGCCGCACCCTCCCCTCCCCCCCTCACTTTCTTCTTTGCCGGATGACTGCTCACACCCCCTCTCAGGCAAGCGGACGCTCCCGGTCGTGTCAGCAGAGGTCTGGTGCCTCCATTATATTCGCTTAGGCAAGTTTCTTTTTCTGTGACAATCTGTGGAGAGCACACATTATAAATCAGAAGCCCATGGAAAGTTCAGGAATGAAAGAAATAGCATCATGTAGACTCGAGGAGCTGAGAGCTCATTTTTGAAACCCTGCAGGAAACAAAACAAAACAACAAAACAAAACTAGGGCTAAAAAACCCATTTCCTTCTGTCTCTGAGAAATGTGCCAGTGCCATTTGTCTGCCGAGCAATGCACCCTCTTCTGCTTGGCTGAGTTCTGGAAGGCGGAGTCAGCGCTTGCTCATCCGCCAGGCAGAGAAGAGTTAGAAATGGGAAGGGACAGGCAGTCTTGGAGAAGCCCAGAGATGAGGACGCTCGCTAAGTGGGGCCTTCAGCGTGGAAGGATGATTGGCCGTGTGAATTAATTCGCCAAACTCCCTGGGTTCAAATCCCAACTCGGCCGCCTACTGGCGCATGGGCAGCTTCGTTGTTGAGGACAGTGGGTTAGTTGGAGATATTGAATATTACTAGCTGGTAGAATCCTAGGTCTTAAGTTCCGCTGTTAATTAGAAAGGCAGGACAGAGAAATGGGTACCGTATGCTCTAACACTGGCAAAAGCAAACATCTACCCTTGATGCTGAGCTTATCTTGCACTGAGCACGTGCTGGGTACTTCTTAATGCCCTTGGTTAATTAATGCCACTTTGCTCTGCCCAGTATTCAATCCTTACCACTCCTTAGAGCCCAAGATTCATAGATCCAGGACTTTACTTTTTGAGACAATGAGTATTTTGGGATAATAGTGTCCGAACTACATAAATCAAATTTTCCCAGCTGAAAAGATTTAGCAGAAAATGGGAAATTTATTTCTGGTTGGCCATTAGAACAGGATAACATCGTAAAGGAGAAATATTTTCTCTGAAAAGAAGCTATGAAAGAAAGCACACAGCAACTTTGCTCTTGCTAATTATGATCCCAGTATGCCCAGGTTTTACCAGCATGAGGTGAAAGATGTTATCCCATAAATATTACATCTGAATCTTGCTGGCTCGAACCCTGAACATGACGGCACCTTAGCAAGTGCCCCAGGGTGTTTAAGTCCCGCTGAGATCCTACACCTGCCTCAGGAGTTTCTGCGTGGACCCGCCGAGTTGTACAGCAGCCACCACTGTGTTTGTCTCTGCCAGGTTCGAATGGCCTCCCTGGGGCAGACACTGCCGGATGACTCAGACGCGGGCTCTCAGTTTCTACTGTGCACAGATAGCCTGGGGTCACCCAAGAAGCAAAGAGGAAAGTTGGGACTTCCAGCTTCTGTTCTGTAGGGCAGAGTTCCTTGGTATTACATAGTTTTCCGAGACAATCCCTTTAGATGGGATCCACTTAGCTATTCATTATGTGAACACACAGTAACGGATAGTGCTACTGAGGAGAACTCAGGTTCTGCGGCACAGTTGGATTCTGGCCACTGTTAGATTATGGATTCTATGTCAATATACTATTTTCTTGGTGATCTCTCCCTCCCCACCCCCCACCCCCAGCTTTTAGAAAACTGGAGAAAAATGGCTTCTTTGCCATGCGTAGATGGGGTCTGAGAGGGACACAGTTGAAACCAGTCCAAAGGAAGATCTTCTGGGCAGGACCCAGGTTGTCAAAGTACTGTTGCACCCAGTCTCCGTGTACATCATGCTACTTCTGCTCATGATTTCTCTCAAACGATGTGGTAGCTGAATTATTGGCTCCAAAATTCAGATACTGATATCCCACTGCCCAGTATCTCAGAATGTCCTGCTACATAGGGTGTGTAAAGGCGCAGAGGAGTTCAAAAGAGGCCATCGTGGTAGGGCACAAACCCAATACTGACGGATTTCCTCCTAAGAAGAGGATAAGACAGAAGAATCGCACAGGAACGGAGAGGTGACGCGGTGCGAAGGTAGCTAAGCACAAGCTAAAAACAAACGCAGAACAGACCCTCGCATTGCTGTTCTGAGAAGAAACCATCCCTCCCCGCGTATATAAAGCCATTTCTTTAATCTGGAGGATTTCCTTATCAGTCTCTAGTATTCATCCCAATGCAGGTCAAATTGCTGTTTTCTGCAGCATTCAAAATCTGTAAGACTTGGGGAACTACTTTCTGTTTTCTTCAAAAAGCATAAGATGAGGCAGAGTGAAAATGGCAGATTTTTTTCCCTCCTAGAATCGCCTGAAGAACACATTCTTTATTCATAGGAAGAGTGAGAATTTTTAACAATAATCCGGAGTCACCTGCCTCACCTACTGCATTGACAAAAACACAGAAACGTTTGTGTGAGCCTAGAGTTTAAACATACCCGAGAATGATCTTCATTTTCAGTTTCCTGGCTGATGTGCATGGATCTTCTCTGTGATGTGTGTACTTCTGGCAGTAACTCAGCTTCCATAAACAAAAATTTAAATATTTAAAGACCATGAACTCTGTATTCACTTCTCATGCCAGCCTTTTACACTTTTTTATTTCCACTTTACAGATGACAAAATTGAGGCTCTGAGAAGCTAATAATTTAAACAAGTTCAAATCGTGGTTTTACTCTGAAATTTTTATGCATGTCCTGATATTCTAGCACATTTAAGTAGCAGAGGGAAGGTAGATTCGGTGGAGGGAATTTTCTTACTACACAAGGAGAATATTACTTTTTAAAATACAGAAATATACATCAACAAAATTTAAAAAGTAAACTAAACCTTCTGCCTAGATGATCATTTCTGTTGATTAAGCCATTACTGTGATTCTTACAGGAGACCCTTAATTATTCTCCTAAAGCAGGGGAGAGGAATGGATGGAGAATCTAAAAATCACTTCCGTCTGCACTGTGTGCCGTCGGGAGTGTGACATGAACCCCTCGGATCCAGCCCCGCGTTGGCTAATTGCTGAAAGCACGTCTTCTTTCGCAGCGGTCCCCGATTTGGGGCCGTCCCGGGAGCATCTGGTGGGAGTGGATTCAACACGTGCGAATTCAGGAGCTGGAGGTTCGGCACGTGGCTCACGAAGATCTGGCTGCAAAGCTAACTGGACTCGCGGTGGTGGAGGGGGGCCCGTGGGGCTCCCCCGGCCGCGCAGGGGCCGAATCCTCAGTGAGCCGAAAGGCACATTCCTTTCCGTTCGCCGGACGCTGCTGCTCGTGAGACGGGCTCGCTTCCGCGCGCGCTGCAATGTCCAGGAAACCGTCTCCGATCGCCCCGGACGCGGGTTCCGGGACAGGCGACAGGTGCGCGGTCCGCCGCCGTGAATGCTCTCAGCGGCCGCCGTTCCAGGGAGTGTTTACCGAGCACTTACTCGCCTGAGGCCCAGCTCTGTCTTAAGATCTTTTAAATGTATTGACTTTTCACTTCATAGAAAACAGGGGCGTAAGGAAAAGTGCCCTTGAAAGACAGGAACGACTTAAGGATTTAGTAGATTTACTACTAAATCTAAGTTTAGTAGGATTTACTAGCTGGGAGCTTGTGGCCACTGTGACCCGCTTTCCCAGCCTGAAGCCGAGGGTCCCGCCGGCGGGGGCGCATCCTGGGCGTGGCCGGCGCCTCCCCATGTCTCCTCCTCTCTGCGGCCCTGAGCTCCGGCGCCTCCCAGCAGGGGGGTCACTGCCGTTCGGTAGAAATAATCCCGGTGAGGCTCTCAGGGTCTCAGCCCGGCGCGGTGAGGACCTGGCTCTGGGCCGGGGCGTCAGGAGGGCCGGGGTGCGGGGCCTGGGGTGCAGCTCCCGGCCCCCAGCCTTCTCCTCCGCGTCCTTCCCGCTCCGCCCGGTGCGGCGAGGTGAGCAGCTTCGCCCAGCAGCCTGGCCTCGGCTCCCCGTGCGCCCGGGCGCTGTCGCGGCCGGAGCCTGTCACGGGGAGGACAGCTGGCCGGTGAGCGGTGCTCGGGACCCAGTCCGGCCGGGGAACCGGGGTTCGTATCCGGCACCGGCTGTCCCCGAAACAGCCCTGGAGCGTCCCGCGCGCTGCGGGCCCTCCCGGCTCTGCGCCCCGCGGCGGGCGAGGAAGCGGTGGCCTTCCGGGGCGGCGAGGCCCAGAGGGCGCCCCCGTGCGCCCCCTCCTGCGGGCCAGCCCGGGCCTCCGGGAAGCCGGGAACACCCCAGCACGTTTCCTCTCGAGCCTTGTCCGCGCGCTCGCCGCGGCCTCCCCTCCACGCCGAGCTCGTCCGAGCACCATCTGCTTCCGGTGCCGCTTTTGGTTCTAGTCTCAGCGCCCGTCCCGGGGCCTGAGGAGTGACGGGCGCCGTTAGAGTGAGGGCCTTAGCTCTCTTTCCTCTGGAGCCATTTCCTGGGGAGAGCTGGGGGATCACGGGGGAATAGGTGGGCTTTGACCCGACTCTCTGCCCCCTTGAGCTCCATTTGAAACGTTGATGATTTTCCTCTAGACTTACACACCTGGGTCACCAGACACGCGTGGCGACCAACAGCTTCAGCGGGCCGCGAAGTACGCGTTCGCATGTCTGGAATGTTTCCATGGCTGCTCAAAGCCAGGGGAAAGAGATTGATTTCTTGACCGATCCTGTGTCGGACGGGAACGGAACGACATTGGGGAGTCTGGAAAGAGTGGAGAACTAATGCCTGGGAGCATCTCAGTGAGAACACAGGGTTCTCCCTGCGGCGTCCTGCCGTTGCCGCGTTCCGGAGAAGCAGCTGGCGCCTGGGGGCCCCTCCTGCCGGCTGAGCCTGTTCCTGGGGTCCTAGCCCAGGAGGCCATTTCCGGAGTTGTGTTCCGTGGCGACACCCTAAGCAGGCAGCATGAAGCCTCCCTCTGCATTCATGTCGACTCTGGCCTCCATTTTAAGATATTATTACATTTCGAGAAAACCCTTTAATACTTGGCCGAATCATATAAGCACAAATATCCAAGAAAGTCGCAATTTCAATCTAAGCTGCACCCGCCATGAGTCAGAAGGTGACTAAAATAAAGGCCTCTGTTTTAATTGAACATAAAAAGGTCACTGTCCTTTCCACACGCACCTGATTAGTCCAGGGCTCCTTGGGGAGAGGGAGTCAGGTGCAGGTCACATAGTCGGGCCCCTCGCCGGGCAGGGGCAGAGGTTACAACAGCTATAAACATCCCAAGGCGAGTATTTGTGTGTTCTACTAATGAGGCGAAGGATCGGGTGAATCTGTAAATCCCAAGCGATGACAAGTTACAAATGAGGCGCGTTGCCTTTAGTGTCCTCGTGGTGAACGGGCCACCTGATTGGCTGATGCTTGTGTGATTATGGTCACGTGGTGAGGGGTTTGCGTCCGTGAGATCAGGTTGGCACCTCTGGTGACGAGGTTCCCCTTCCTCTGCCAGACCGTCTTGAAGCCATCGCAGTATATACTCACACCTGTGCTGAGGAGGCTTCACAATTTGCCCGTGTCTTGTATGAGGCTCGTTGTGTTTTTGATATCCCGTAGTTCCCAATACCCTTTACCACCTTCTCTCTGATCACTGTCCTCTGCCCAGAATGTTTTCTTGACATACTTCCACTTGAAAGCATGGCATTCATCCTCCAGAGGCAGCGTCAATCTGACTTTATGAACTTCCTTCTTTTTATCTCCCAACAGGAGGAACCGATAACCCCACCCTACTGTAGCACTTTAAGTATATTTCCTTGCTGTAAAGCAAATACAATATCCAGAGTAATGTTTCTTTAGGTAAACCAGAGGTCCCTTCAGAACTGATCTAATCTCTTTCAGACAGAGCTGTTTCAGATAATCTCTGCTCTCCCAAATAGCGAGTAGGCCGGGGTCTCCAGGACTGAGAAGTCTTAGCCTAAATGGTCACCAAGGGAAAAGAAGGCAGAACCAGTGTAATAAAACGTGTGGGGTCAGTGTGGCTCAGCTGCAGTGTCCAGTTACTCAGCTCGGTCCTGGTCTAGATGTTGGCAGTGTGTTATAGCTGTGACTGACTTCTGAAGCAGTTGACTTAAGTAAACGTGCCCCTCAGTAACAGAGGTATGGCTCATCCAACACAGCCGAAAGCCTCGACAGTGGAAAGAATTCTATATCGAGACGGTAGCAGAGGACTTTGACTTTTCAGCTCAAAATGCTGCTCTGTTAATTCCAGAAACCCGACTTCAAAATAAACTGCTGACGTTTTTTCAGTTTTCTTGTTCACCGTGTGAATTGCAGACTGTCAATTTTCATATCACATGAGCCAATCTCTTCAAATAAACCCGTATATGTCTATTTAAAACACACACACACAGACACACATCCTTTGGGCTCTTTTTTGCTAATCGAACTGGTACACCAAGTAGTTAGAAGGAAAGTGGAAGCTGAGATAAGATTGGACAGTGGAAATAAGAAGCTGGAAAAGTAAACGAGAGTAGCAGAGAAAGTGATCAGTGGAAACCCAGTTTGCCAGTGAATTGAAAACACCTCTGGAAGGTTTTCATGTGCCCAAGTTTGCAAATCAAAAGCACATCTTGGGGCCTGACAGATAATAAGTGCTGCTGAATGAATGATAGATGCACTTAGCAGGAGGCTGAGCAATGCTTGCCTTCCCTCATAGCCACGCGACAGAAGTCTGAGGTGTAGCCACGTCAGTCAGCAGCTCGGACAACTGCTCTTTACCCCTTTGGCAGCCATGACTCAAACATCAAAGGGACAAAGTTGTACCCGGCCAAAGAATAGAGTTTTACTTTTCCCAGTTTCACCCTGTTCACCGGGTCAGCTTTCTCAGCACAGGGGTGCTGCTGCCAACAGGCATGGGGTGGCCACGGGTGCCAGCTTCTGCAGCTTCTGGTTGCCACCCCTGTGGAAGGTGGCAAGATCCGTGGCACTGTATGCTCCACATCATCCTTCCGGTAGCATCTGCTCACTGGGCTAAAGCTCGGTTATCTCCACAGACGAGAGATCACTGCCAGTCCCTATGGCAAAACCCGGAAGGGGAGGCCAGCTTTCCTCGGCACCCCAGAAGCTTGGTTTTGGCCTCTAGGCATTATTTAATATCAGTCAGAGTTTTGCTCCCCTCTCCTCGTCTATGCGAGAACACATACCTCAAAGTAAATGGCAGGCCACAGCGTAGTTCTTAGGCATCTGGTCACAGTCGTGAATGTTGGGGCTGTACTGACGACCTTTTGCTGCTCACTGTAGTGCCTGTGTTCTCCTTGAAACTCTCAAGGTCACACGTTTATTGAGTATGTACTATACCCAAGGTGCTACTGAGGAATCTCCAATACAGGGCACCTGTAGCAGCTGGCTGGTATATGTCTTGTTGTAGTGCAGAGACAAAGCAAAAAGATACAGGCTAATTCAGATAATTTGGGGACAACAAGAATCTAAACAATGATTAATGAGAGCAGAGTAACCAAAACCAATGTAAATATGGTATCATTTGGTAGAAGAATGTCATGAGTCAAATCCCAAGAGATACTCTTTGAGAAATTCTAAAGATAAAGAATTTTCCCTTGTGACTTTTATATTTCAGTACTTTTCAAGCTGTATCCCTTGAATACGAGGCTTCTGTGAAAGATTA
>PVIC010032648.1:0-20358 GCA_004025085.1 Thryonomys swinderianus | reverse complement strand
TCCCCTCCCCCAGCAGTCTCTCCCTCTCCCAGGCTTGTGCATCAGGCTAATCAGTTTGATCTGACAGATTTTAATTACATTAATTAGGACTTTTCTGAATAGGCCTGATTAGCATCCTAGGAAGGGCTTATTTGTTTGTTTTTCTCTTCTCCAAAACCGATCTGCTGGCATCAGGACTAATACTTTCCTCTAACACTGGCAACATCTTTGCCCTGCTCGAGGTAAACAGACATTTGGTGGCGCTACATTTAGAGTGTATTTTATAATAGAATCAGTCTTGCTGATGTGGAGTGGGCTTTGCAACCATCTCGTGAGCAGACGTGGGGAGCAGAGATCCTTAGAGGATTTTTCTAGAACAAAACAAAGGTTTTGCTTATCCCTTGTCTAGTAAACATTCTATATTTAGTTCCAGTTTTAAAGACCCAACCTCTTCCCAGTCTTCCCTCACTTTCCTCAAGATAAAGTGCAGAGACTCTTGCCCTCTGTGTTAGTTTATCCATCCCATGCTAAAGACGACCGAAGATAGCCTCAGAAAGCTCAAGGTTCACCTTTGTCCTCTCATTGCTTCTTGGAACCAGAATACCTCGAATATTGACGAGGTTTTTGCTGAAAACATTTTTTAATTACTTTCAGCCACTAATAGAACAATGTTGATTTTTTCAGATCACTGTCCAAAGATTAGCATGGTACATATTTGGCCTTGTTGATAATCTGTGTTATAATTACTACTTTAGAATATGCTGTTTTGAGTAAGCCACAATAAATGAGGGCATAGTTCCAGATACCAGGAAGAACTTCCACCAAACTAAAGTGTGTTTGCTTTTTTAAACAGTCTAATATGCAACTAATTTCTGTCCACCACATATCTTAAGGGAAGCAGTAAAAGCATGGACTTGTGACTCTGAATCCCAGTTTTCTGTCCTACCAACATCTCTGTTTCCTACAAAAACTTGGACAGTCAATCACCACTGTTCTGAGGATTAATGCCACTGTCTCCACTCACCTGAGGAAGGTCATAATAATAATGATGATGTTTTATTGGGATAGTTCTGAACAGGTTGGAACCTTAGTAAGACAGCTGAGAAATCACATTTTTTGAGTCACAGTGATTTATCAGAATGGTAACAGTGTAAATGTTTAAGAAACTACTTAAAAACATATTCTACTGCCATACTTTCCATTATAATGTATCCAGACGCCTTATCTGTAAGGGTTAACTTAAACTTAACATTTCCAGCCCTTTGGTTTCCTAGTTACTTTAAAGGGAAAGTGAATTTTCCAAAGGTGTCTACATGTTAACCTTTTTTTTTTTTTTTCCATTTTGTGAGGGGAAAAAAACCCTTTCAATGAAAATGATGTGTGCTACCTTTTGGTTATAACCTAATTGTCACTGAGAGCCTTTCCCTTGTCTTACCTAGGTGAATAGGATATCCTTAGATAGTCTATCTTCCACAACTTTCATGCTTTTACCTAAGTTTAGCAATTATAAAAAAACGGTAATGATCCACTCGCTGGTGTCACAATGGGCAGGGATCCTAACCTTTCAACTTTAGGACTCTGATCTACTTTGGACCAGACAATGAAGAATTCCTAGACAGCATGAGCTGGGTGTGGTGATACAACTGTCACCCCAGCTCCAGGGGAGGTCAAAGAGGGAGGATTTGGAGTTCAAGGCCAGCATGGGGGATGTAGACCCCATTTCCCATCCTCTACCCCAATCTAAAAAAGAAAAAGGTAACTTTCAGACACATTAGTAACAAGACTGGAGGAAGCGAGGACTAGAAACCCTGATATGAGTTGGCCACAGCTCCTGGACACCACTGCTGCTTCCCTGAAACCCACATGTTAACTTTGGATGCTATTTTAGACATCATGGGACAATTAACTTCTGGGTTCCCTTGGCAAAAAATACTGGACAAACACACAACAATAACAACAATGACAAAATAAGTAAACAATAACCTGGTGCCAAGTCTTTCTGGTATTAAAATTTGATTACTTGATTACAACTTTGAAATCTAAATAGTTGATGTCCAAGGAAAAGCTAAGAGTCTTGACAGCCAAATTCATACACTTTAGCAAGAAACTTGGTGGGAAGCACAGTTTAAAAAGATAAGAAAAAAAAGGTGGAGGACACAAAAGGTGAAAGTCATTGATGAGAGCAAAAAGAATTTAAAGCTTTTGTCATCCAAGAACACTAAGAGACATAAAAGCAGTAATAATTTAGGAGATATAAATAAAGATACACACACAGAGTGAGGCGTAGGAGGAAGGGTACAAAGCCAACTTAAAACAAATGATAAGTTAGAAAAGAAAGAATTGTCTAAATTTAAAAATATCCCACTAATGAATAAGAAGATCACAACTCATTTCATTAAATTAGGATACATTGATTGTCATTAAACAATCTGAATGCCACCTATTTAAATTGATTACAAATAGTAAAATCTGGATGTAAGATTTCTAAATATATTATTTGTGGAGTCATGAGGCATATGTTTAGTGAGGGAATGATAGCTTTATTCTTTCATTCGTTTTCATTCATTCTTCAGACAAGAAGTGATTATCGAGTATCTACGAAGTGCCAGGCACTACGGTAAGCAGTGGGTATAGGATTCAGCAAAACTGACAAGATCCTGTCCTCAGTGGAGCTTACATAGTCAAGTAGGACAGACTGATGATATATGAACACCAATAATAGCAGGTGATTTTTTTTTTTTTTTTCTTTTGAGACAGGCTCTCGCTTTGTAGTTCAGCCTGGCCCTGAGCTCACTATGGTGCCCAGGCAAGCCGCCGTGAACTCAGCAATCCTCCTATCCCTGCCTCCCGAGTGCTGGGATGACAGGTGTGAGCCACCACGTCCGGCATAACAGGTGATTTTTTTTTTTTTAAAAGGAATTGGATGAGAAAGAAGGTGAGGAAAAAGAAATGTATTCAGAAGATCCCTGCGTGAAGTGATGTTTAGAGTGAGGCTTGAAGACACCATCCTTGTAGAATGTGGGGAGAGACGACAGAGGGGGACAGGGCTGGGTGGAAGGAAGAGGAGCCTAGGGCAGCTCTGGACTCCAGCAGCTGAGACCTGGGGACTCCAGGCCAGCGTGCTCAGGGAGTTGACAGAACTGGGGTTGCAGAGTTTTATCGTCCATGGGAACTATACTTTTTCCAGTTTCCAGACTTTTTACAATTAGTATCTATTGGTTTACTTTTCAGGCAGAAAAGACTATACATAAAAGTCAGAGAAAAATATAAAACAGTTAATTACCTAAAGCAATGACTCTTTCTCTTAATTAGGTTCCATATAGTCTGCCAGGGGTATTTTTTCAGTTTTCAAATCTTGCCAAAGTAATTCTGCTTCTGACCAAAAATACTCATTTTGAAAAATGTGAAAAAATATAAATCCCTGGGCATCAGGGTGAGGAAAATTTTATGTTTTCCATAAAATTCCCTCTAAAGAATAGCGGCACTGAAGAATGGCAAAGATACATATAATAACATTAATAGTAATGCCAACTCAAGACACCTGGGTAGGGGAAAAGAAACAGGAATTCAACAGAGAGCATTCCTGTTGGACATCAAAAAATTGGTTCAGTGGTATTATGGGATTCTAATCCAAGCTGTTTGTTCAGAAACCATGTTAATATTATCACCTACCCTTGAATGTTATGTGATTTATAGTGGGGAAAAATTAGAAAACTAAACAAATACCCATTAGCAGGAAATGGCTGAATTCATTGAATATAGTCCTGCCATTGAGGTCAGGCACAAGTATAAGGTAAATCAGATTTATAAAACTGGCTTTGAAGAATTTCCATCATCATTTCATTCACAAAAGCAAGACGTGTAACATGATCTAAGTTTTTACAAATGATGACAGAAAACACAATATATCTTTATGCTAATTGTTTCTCTACAGTTTGGTGAGCACGGAGTCATGAAGAAAGTAAGGTTAAGGCCGGGGATTTAGCTCAGTGGTTCCAGCACCTGACTGGCAAACACAAGGTCCCGAGTTTGATCCCTGGTACCACACATCACAATACTAGGCGTGGTGGCTCACGCCTATAATCCCAGCACTCAGGAGGCAGAGGCAGGAGGATTGCTATGAGTTCGAGGCTAACTTGGGCTACATGGTGAGTTCAGGGCCAGCCTGAACTACAAAGCGAGACCCTGTCTCAAAAAACTAAAAAAAAAATGCCGGGCGTGGTGGCTCATGCCTGTAGTCCTAGCACTCGGGAGGCAGAGGCAGGAGGATCGCTGATTTCGAGGCTTGCCTGGGCACCATAGTGAGCTCCGGGCCAGCCTGAACTACAAAGTGAGACCCTGTCTCAAAACAAAACAAAACAAAACAAAAAGAGTAAGGTTAGCCATGTTAACATCGACCATGGAGCTTTAGCTCTCGCTTCCTGACTGAAAAGTAATGATTCTTCTATTACAAACCAGATGGCTTTTTGGTCTATGACAGCCCAGTATGTATTTGGACAACACCTGAGCCCACAAAGCACAGGTTTGAACTGGAAAGTCTGCTTCCCACAGAGATGCTACCATCTGCTCGGGTCAGGAGTCTTAATCACTGGGAAAGGAGAACAGAAACTTGGAGTACATCTTTTAAGCAGACTACCAGAAAGCCTCTTCAATCCTTTTACTGGAGGCTGAACGAACCCTGACTGTGTGTGGACAGAGGTGGTGTGCTTGTAGTCGTGCACACGTGCCTACAGCACCTCATTTGCACTGCTCTCTGCGGGTGGGCTGGTCTTGGAAGGAAGGGGTCAAATAAATCAACTCAGTAGGTCCCTTGCAGCCACCTCAGGAGATCAGCCAACGCGTTGATTTCTCTATTGATGCTGAGATGGGAACAGTGGGTCGCAGCCATTCAGCTCCTCACAGTGCAAGATGAGGAACAGTCAGCAGACGCTAACAGGTGTATTCAGCTGAGTTTCAAGTTTGGGGCTGCTTAGTCCTATCTCCTGCCTCACTGGGCAGTCCCCAGACACTCAGGAAATGTTCTGAATGACCTAGGGATAGGAAAAGCCCAGAGACCTACAGAGGTGTAAAGGGAGAGAGGGAGAGAGAGAGAGAGAGAGAGAGAGAGAGAGAGAGAGAGAGAGAGAGAGAGAGAGAGAGAGAGAATTTATAGCATGGACAGGCCAGAGATGGCACTGGTGAACACTTACTAGGAGATGAAACCATTTCCTAATTACCATTTGGGAAATAGGCTAAACACAATCTCTGTAAGCTGCTACGGACTAGCCAACTGATTAAGGCTGGGATGTCAGTCAGAAATACTTATTTTTAATATTATATGACAATAGATTTGTGCCTAACCCATTTAGCACTGTTGTTTTGTAAACCAGCTTATTTTAACTTTTAATCGTGTTTCACTGAACATATCAGGGATAAAACTATTCAGCTGAATTTAATGATATGGGAGACAGAAGGAAGCTAATTCCCCATGGCCTATATTTCAAACTCCAAAATCAAAACATTAAAAGCTTAAAATTGGCGGTGGTTGTTTTCTGACATGAAGACTTCGGAATACAGAGTTGTCTGATGAGTTGGTCTAATGTTTCTGAAACATTTGCGAGTGAAGTAGTAGCTACTGAGGATAATTCATCTTCCTCTCTAACCAGTGTGTTAGATCATATAGACATTTAGAAAAATACAACAGAGATCGACTCATTTCTCTTAGGTTGAAAAACTGCACGAGATGAGTTTTTTTTTTTTGCTTTTTGGAGACAGGGTCTCACTTTGTAGTTCAGCCTGGCCCTGAGCTCACTATGGTGCCCAGGCAAGCCGCCGCGAACTCAGCAATCCTCCTGTCTCCGCCTCCCGAGTGCTGGGATGACAGGCGTGAGCCACCACGTCCGGCATTGTGGGATGCGGTGTTGATTGTTGGTGGCCGTGTCTCCACGCCCAGCATTATATGTGGTCACCGGGGATCGAACTCAGGTCCTTGCACTTGCGAGGCAGGCGCCGGAACCACTGAGTTAACCCTCCGGCCCGAGATGAGTTTTTATGAATACACAGACTAAATATAATTCTATGTCATACTGAGTCTAATATGTACGCAGAGGGTAGGGCTGACCATGAGAAATCAGCAGCTGCTAATATCGTAGCTATTTCTGTACTTTCTAAGTTGCTAGTCTTCTTAAAATGGTGAGCAAGAAAGATTAACTTATTTTCAAAACACATATTCCTGTATTGTCTCATTAGATTATCTCTAGCAATGGGCTACTAGAATTAACAAGTTCTTTTCAAGCCAGAATAAAATTTCTGTAAAGACACAATGGACGATCTTTCAGAAAGCATAGGAAGTGGGGAGGTAGCTCAGAGTTCCAGCACTTGCCTAACATTCATGAGGCTCTGGTTCAATTGTCAGGGCCTGAAGAAAAGAAAATTGCAATTGGAAGAGAGGATTCTGGAAAGACGGGTGAGTAGAAAGCACCAGACATCTGTCTTCATACCTAGACAACACTCATTTGCGAAATCCGCCTCATGTACGTATTTTGGAACTCGGGAGTTCATCGGAGATGTGCAAGTTCCAAGGAAAGGGCTGGATTGTAAATTGTGGCTAATTCTGGTCATCTTAGCTCTTGGCAGCAGCTACGCATTCCCCGTTACCTCAGCACCTCGGCAGGCAGCCAGCCGGACGCTCCCAGAGCCACTTCCAGGCGTCATGTGGGACCGGGTGGGCAGAAGAGCTCTGTGCTGCAGGGGCTGTATTATGGCCTCTGTTCTGATCACTGACTGCTGCTTCTAATCACTGAATACGGACCCAGTGCCAGGCAGTCTTTTTTTTTTTTTTGCTTTTTGAGACAGGGTCTCGCTTTGTATTTCAGGCCGGTCCTGAGCTCACTATGGAGCCCAGGCAAGCCGCCGGGAACTCAGCAATCCTCCTGTCTCTGCCTCCCGAGTGCTGGGATGACAGGCGTCAGCCACCCCGCCCGGCTCTTTTTTTTTTTTTTTTTTGAAGGGTCTCACTTGGTAGTTCAGGCTGGTCTGTGTAGCTCAGACAAGCTTGAATGCAGCAATCTTCCTGCCTCTGCCTCCTGAAGGCTGGGATGACAGGCGTGAGCCACCACACCTTGGCACTGTGGTATATGGTACTGATTTCTGGTGGCATGAGTCACCATGCTCGGTATGGTTGTATGGAGTTAACCGGGCTTTGAACCACAGACCTTACACTTGCTAGGCAGGTGCCCGAACCACTGAGCTAAATCTCCAGCCCCAGGCAGTCTCTGTTGTACACTCCTTCTACCCACACTTTCCAGCTCTTCCCATTTGCCCCTTGTAGGGAATTTGAAGGACCAGTGCTTCCTCTCCTTTATTTTTCTCCTTTTCTTATTTTAGAGGCAGACCTTGGAGTCAGGCATTAAAAACAATGATATACAAGGGGAAACTCTGAAAGTCCTACCCTCCGTGCATCCAGAAATATGTGGAGGCTCAGAAAACACTTGACAAGAGCCTAAGTTTACACTTGAGCTGATCCTAGGCACAGAGACTACCTAACATAATATAAAACAAAATAGGGCAAAAGTGATAAGCCCTGGGGAAGGAATAGTATCTGATTTATAATTACCACCCTACCCCCATAGTAGGGATCAAACCCAGGACTTTCTCACTGAACCTACATCCCTAGCCCCTGATTCTTCTTCTTCTTCTTTTTTTTTTTTTGAGATAGTCTTATTAAATTGCTACATTCCCTAAGCTGGACTCAAACTTGTGAGCGTACAAATTTCTAGCATCTGCCTCTCAGTGTGCTGGGATTACAGGCATGTGTCATACACCCAGCTGAAAAATTGTGGGTTTTTGTTTTCCATTCTGGGGATCAAACCCAAGAACCGGTACATACTTGTGTAACATGCACCACTGCTTGCACCACGGAACCACATCCCCAGCCCTACTACATTATTACATTCAAATGTCTGGCTCTCTTCTTTCCTTCCTCCTGTCCGTCTGCCTTTCTCTCCTTTGCCCCCTCCCTCCCTCTGAGTCCAGGGCAGGCTTGAACTTGGTATATAGACTGGACTGGCTCTAAACTTGTGATCCCCCCCGCTTCAGTTTTTTGAGTACTGCGATTACATGCATGGACCCCATCCCCAACTAAATGTCCAACTTTGAATAGCAGCGGCAACAATAACAAGAATAATAAAAATAAGGCATAGAAAGAAACAAGGAAGTGTGATTGATTGGAGAAAACACACACACACAAACACACATCAAAAACAATCCCTGAGAAAATCCAAGTGGCAGACATATTAGACCAAAATTTTTAAATGATGACTTTCAACACGCTCAGAGTACTACATGAACACATGGAGAAAGTCAAGAGAACAGCGTGTGAACAAACTGAGACTATCAATACAGAGAGAGGACATCTTAAAAGAATCCAGAAGCCCCAGAAGTAAAAAGCACAATAACCGAAATAAAATATGAACTAGAAGGATTCTACACAGGCAAAACTGAATAAGCAGGTTTTTAACAAGCAGAAGAATCACCAAACTTTTTTTTTCTTTCATGTGGTACTCGGGGTACTGAGGATTGAACTCAAGCCCTTGTCCTTCCAAGGTAGGTTCGGTACCACTAGAGCTAAATCCGGCCCAGAATTAGCAAATTTAAGACAATGAAAATTATTGAGTATGAGGAATAAAAAGATTGAAATGAATAAATAAGCAAGGCCTAAGGCACTTGTGAGACATGTGGTCAAACAACTATTTATCAGGAGAATCTTAAATAGTGAAGACAGAGACAGGAAACAGAAAGATTATTTGAAGAAACAAAGGCTAAAAACTGCATATCTAAGAAGATTAATGAACTCCCAGCTCCAAGCAGGATGAACTCAGGCACATGCACACACATACACAAAGATTATCTAGAGAAGCACTCATCACACACAATGAGTTTTCAGTAAGACCTTGAGATTTCTTATCAGAAACTTTCAAGGCCAGAAAACAGTGGGTTAATAACAGATGCAAAGTGTTAAAAAAAAAAAAAACCGAGAATTCTCTGTCCAGCAAAATTATCCTTCAAAAATGAGGAGAAACTGAGACATTGCCGGATAAACAAAAGTTGAAGGAGTTCTGTTTCTATTAGACTCGGCCTGCGTGAAATGCTGAGAGTCAGTGGTGGTGAATCTCTGCGACACCTCTGTAGCAGGCTATTGCGTGGCTGAGAGCTCTATAATGTTTTCCGCCACTGGTCTAGAGGATTGAAGTTAAAGGACTCTAGATAGTAGCTGTATGAAACCGAGGTAAGATATTATGGTAAAATTATTTTAACTCAACTTTTTGTTTTCTGCTTGATTGAATATATTAAAAACCACAATTATTAGTTCATATTTTTGGTCACAGAAAGTACAGAAATGTAGGGTGTGTAACATCAGTAACTGAAAGAGGTAAGAATAGAACAATGAGTAGGAGTTTTGTAAGCCATGGTGGTAAGCTGGTGTAAGTAAATTAGGCTCTTATAACTTCAGGATACAAATGTAATCCCTATGGTCAGAAAGAATATATACGATATACTCAAAAGGAAGTGGTAAGGGAACGAAAATGTTTTCCTAAAAAGAAAATAAAACTAAAGAGAATAATCTGGGAAATGAAGGATCCCCCAAAAGCTTCGGATAGCAAAAATTAAAACAACAGAAGTAAAGGGAAGGGAAGGTTGGATGAAAACATCATAAAGATGCACAAAGAAATTCTGAGGAGGGTACTTATATTTATTTTGACTGTAGTGATTTCAAGGGTGTCTACAGATATCAAAAGTTATTAAACTACACATTTCAAATATACATATTTTAGTGTTCTTATATTCTAATAAGGTGGAAAACAAAATAAAAAATAGGATCATACATGCACATTTTTGTTTGTTCTTGAGATAAAATCTGGCTTTGTAGTTCAGGCTGGCACTGAACTCACTATGTACCCCACGCTCACCCCAAACTCACAGCAATCCTCCTGCCTCTGCCTCCTGAGTGCTGGGATTACAGGTGTGAGCCACCACACTTGGCATAGTATGTGGTACTGGGGACTGAATTGTGGACCTTGCACTTGCAAGGCAGGTGCCAGAATCAGTGAGCTAAATCCCCAATGCACATTATTATTATTATTATTATTATTGTTATTATTATTATTTGAGACAGGGTCTCGCTTTGTAGTTCAGGCTGGCCCTGAGCTCACTATGGAGCCCAGGCAAGCCTTGAACTCAGTAATCCTCCTGTCTCTGCCTCCCGAGTGCTGAGATTACAGGCGTGAACTACCACGCCCGGCACTGTGGTATGTGGTATTGATGGCTGGTGGGCATGAGTCACCACGCCCAGCATTGTATGTGATTACTGGGGATCGAACTCAGGACGCTGCGCTTGCGAGGCAGGCACCGGAACCATTGAGCTAACCCTCCGGCCCCCAATGTACATTATTTTTAACTTGATATGATGGGAACACATTTTCGTATTAATGCTACATTTCAGTACAATGGGTTAGTAATTCATTGTATGATCCTTTCAATTTATTTAACTAAACTTTTATCAGTGGACATGCAAGTTGCTTTTAACTGGTACAAACACAGACACTGATTTTTTTTGTGTGTGTGTGTGTGGTACCGGGGATCAACCTCAGGCCCTTGTGCTTCCACAGTAAGCAGAATACTATTTGATCCCTGGCCCAGGCAGTGATGTTTTTAATGTGAGGTCTTAGGTAATTCTGGCTGCTTCACCTCAGATACTGTAATAAAGAATCAAACTCCTATATGAAAATTCTATTCCAACTGGGTGTGGTGGCTCACGCCTATAATCCCAGCACTTGGGAGGCAGAGGCAGGAGGATTGCTGAGTTCAAGACTTGCCTGGGCTACATAATGAGCTCAGGGCCAGTCTGAACTAGAAAGCCAGACCATCTCTCAAAAAAAAAAAGTATTCCATGTCCATAGAACTTGGACTTAGTTTCACTATACTAAAAGCATGCAAATGTGGATCAAAATACCCCAGAACAACTTGATATGAGAAAAAATAAGCAGAAACCCCACTACACCAAAGAAAAAGAAACAATGTGAAGTGGGTGGACTTTATCTCTGACTGCAAAGAAAACGTCTGATCAGCCTGAGCAGAATCATGAAAGAAAAAGACCTGTCTGCTGCAGTTATTCAATGAGAACTTGGGGGTAGGAGAGGCATTCAGAAGAGCTCCCTACAGAACATACCAGGCACCTCTGTGTTGAAAACCTCCTACGCTGAGAAATGTGAATTAAATAGGTAGCGGCGCTACTTCCAAGGCCTCGTGTGTGATGAACGAACTGCTACTTGCAGGAAGGAGTTTGAGACCCCGTAGCTTGAGACCCATCCGTAGAGGGGGGATTTTATATCTCTGTCCAATATAGAGCTATGTTTTCATTCGGAAGACATTCCCAAATGATGACATCGAACCCCCGCCTTCCGCACAGAGTAGTCCCCAGCACCTATTTCTCCGCAGCCTGCACTTGACAGCTCTTTCGGGCCCGCCGGCAGCCGTCTCCTTCCTGCCAAGTCGCCTTTTGAAGTGCGCCCTCCCGCGAGCGCTCCGGGTGGGCGTGGTCAGGCCGCTCGCGCGCAGAGCTCCCGCCGCCCCGCTCCGTCCTACACAGTTGTTTCATGTGGCCTGTGATTTACAGTCTTAATTAACGCTCAAAAGAAGAAGAGCACATCTTTGGCGGAGTCCCTGCCCCCCCCCCCCTTTCTACAAAACAGGGCTCTTGGGGTTTCTGCGGACATTGTGCAGGATGGTTTTGCCAAATGGAACGAAGCGCAGTTAATACTTTTCCTTTATAACCTTTGCCATAAATCAGCTGGCACTCCGTCTGCACAAGCGCGGCGATTAATGTCCTGCCCCTCCCCCAGCACTTCCCGAATTTTAAACAAAGTCGGAATAAACCGAGGGTGAGCGGAGCCAGCGGACCCAGTAAATCAGTTTAATGAGATCTGAGTAGATCGCATAGGACGCATCGTAGCAGAATGGGGTGGGTGGCGGCGATCCGGATTTCAGCCAGGGGGGCGCGCGGGGCGGTGGGGGGATGGAAGTTGCGGTAGGCCGTGCTCAAAGTCTGACACACGTCTCAGGGAAAAACAGCACATCTTACATTCTCTTTCCCATTTGCCGAAACTTACTGCTGTGACTCGTTTCGGTTTAGCGCTGCTTCCTGTCTGTGGTTTTGCTGTTCCATGCTTTCCCACAGATGGAGCGTTTCTTGTTCGCCTCTCGGACCTGCGCTCATTCTCATTCTACAGCCTCCCTTGTCCAAATATATATCTTTGTAGGCAAAACTAACTTCCTAGGAAAGACAGGAAAGAGAAAGACTGGCATATTTAAGGGCTGAACTCAGGAAGAAGCTAATTATTAGGTGCCAGCCACCCTTGTAGAAGGCCTGGCCACTCACACACCATTCGCTCCGGGTCACGAGTGAATGTCCCGTCTCCCCCCAGAAAACATTTTCAGTTTTCTGCCCTTTAAATCCAACACAAATGGGACTCCTCTGGTATGGAAAATTATACAAACAAAAAGAAAACAACCTTTTTGCAAAGAAGTTTTTTTTTTTTTATTGGGTTGAGGATGTATCTCAGTAGTAGGGAACTTCCTAAAGTGCCCATAATTCAATCCTCAACACCACTAAGAAATGTTGTCTGATTATGTATTTTCTTAATGTCACTCACAGAGAAAAAGAGGACATCAAAAGAGCCTCTGTTAATAGAGCATTTATACAAGGGTGGGTATTTAGCTCAGTGGCACAGGGCCTGCCTTGCAAGGGCAAGGTTGTGAGTTCGATCCCTGGTACTAGGAAAATGAGGAAGTAAGGAAGGAAGGTAGGAAAGAAAGGAAAAGAAAGAAAGAAAGAAAGAAGGAAAGAAGAGGAAAAATAGAACACTTATACAGTGGACCCTCGAGTTACAACCAGCCAATATATGAACAATTTGGGTTATGACCAGAACTTTAGTTTTAACTTGTGAACAAAGCCTTGAGTTATGACCTGAATGCTGGCTGCTTCCGCTTCCAGCTGGTCTCAGGTACAGGTTTAACCTTTAAAGAGTTCTAGAAGGAACATTACAGCATCCTTTCCTGTGCAGGGTTAATTGAGAAATCCTGGGCTAGTGTCTGTTTAAGGACACTGAGTTCTGCTTGTAAATAGGAGAGAGACTTTGAAGAGTCTCTTTGTAGAGGAGCCTGAGCCTTCTTCAATTGACCACCTTGAGTTACACACAGCTCTTAAGGACAAATTGAATTCATAAGTCAAGGGTCCACTGTATAACTTGAGATGTTGGTTTTTTTTCTGTTCAACACAGGGTTTTGCTGTCTATTTCCCAGTGGCTTTGAACTCACCATGTAGCTCAGGTTGGCCTTGTACTCATGGCAATCGTGCTGTGCTTGAGGAAATATGTTGAATGGAAGAAAACAAAAGAATGCTTTTATAAAGCTTTATTTAATTTGCAAAACATATAAGGTCTGTTTCAAAACTTGTAAGTCCTTTTATATACAGTTACCAACTTTTGGTCATATTTATTATATTTATTACTCTCCATGACTAAACAAACACCAAAGGAGATACCAGTGTGGTGTGTTATGGGCCCGCTGAATTGTGAGAAAATACTTGTATACAACTTATTATCTCATTTATTATCAATTTGATAGTAAAAATGCATAATGATGCCATCTGATTATACCTTTCGAGGAGAGGTAGATCATACTTTTATTTTTTCTTAGAAGAGAAATGAAAACTTCCCTTACATTTATCTCTCTCAAGCCTGAATGTGTTAAATAGCTCTTTAGATTTATAGTAAAATGTTTCTTCTAAAAAGCAGGTTCAAACAACACTGAGATTTCATCTCACTCCACAAAGAAGGGCCGTGATCACAAAATCAACCAACAATAAATGCTGGCATGGCTATGGGGAGAAAGGAACCCTTCTCCACTGTTGGTGGGATTGCAGACTTGTGCAACCATTGTGGAGATCTGTGTGGAGATTTCTCAGAAAACTAGGACTAGGGGTCCCATTTGACCCGGCTATCTCCCTGCTAGGAATATACCCAAAAGAATTTAAAAAATCACATTGGAAAGACAGATGTACACCCTTGTTCATAGCAGCTCAGTTCGTGATAGCTCAATCTTGGAAACAACCCAAATGTCCATCAACTGGAGAGTGGATAAAGAAGATGTGGTTTTTTTATAAAATGGAGTATTACTCTGCCATAAAGAATAACAAGATTGATCCATTTAGGTGCAAATGGAGACACCTGGAGGATATACTAATAAGTGAAATCAATAGATCACAGATAGACAAATTCCAGATCTTCTCTTTGGCATGAACACCTGTAGATGCAAATGAACTCTAGAAAGTATGACAGCTTTTATAGAGTGGGAAATTTCCATAGGAAACTTGGTGTGGGAATGTGATGAGGGGAAGGAATAAATATGATACAGAAAGAAAATAAAAGAGCATGTATAAAGGGGGTGAGGGGGTGTGGGTGGGTAGGGATATGGGTAAAAATAAGAATTGACTTGTGTCATATACTGGTACAAATTTCCCAATGTTATACATGATTTTGAGATGTATATAAAGTGTACCAATAAAGAATTCAATAAAAAAATAATGGAAAAAAAGGATTCAAGATTTGGGTATTCAAAACTTGTGTTTCAACTGGAAAACTATTTAAAAAGCAGCAATCCTAAATTTGTATCACTGTCGGTTATAAATTCCAGTTAAATCTTTTTAAGCTTAAAAATCACCAGCATCCTAAACTCAGGAATGTCACTGCCTTGAAGGTTACAGATCTTCTAGGACAAATTCAGACCTCCTATGTTTCTGGATTATTTTGTACTATGGATTATGTCAAGCATATGGCATAAAAGTTAACAAAATTCAATAACACAAAGGGATACAGCTGTGGAAGAACCTAAATTGCACAATAACAATTTTGCATTTTAACATTAGGCCTTTAATTCCTTTTTAAACCGCACATACGGTCTCCATCTCCACGGCTCCTCACCTTTTTTTCCTTTTAAATGTGAAAGGAATTGATTGATAACATATTTCAGCTATACCAGATAACTTCGATGTGGTGTGTGGGTGTAAGCCAACTCAGTTATATACATTACTTATTTAAAATTGTTAGTTTTACCTATTTTTTTAAAGAAGTCAAAGAAACTCCACCTTGCACAGGTAAGAAATAGAAAATTCAGCAGACAAGAGGCTGTAGATTCATTCTCGTGTCAGATCTCAAATACAAATATGTCAAATACAAAATACAAATATGTCTCAAATATGTCCTCCTCTGTATAAAACTATTTCCATTTTTGCTATTGTTTCAGTAAGTGTGAATTTATCATTTAATCAGTATCTTAAGTGCAGAGCTGACAGGTAGGAAGACAGAGGAGTTTTACAACTACTTCTTCTGGAGCAAAGCAACAGCCGTCTGAAATGATAAGTTAAACACAAGTGTCTGGTATATAGTTGTAGATAAAGTCAATATTAAAAGCACATGGAGGGCCGGAAATTTAGCTCAGTGGTTCTGGTGCCTGCCTAGCAAGCGCAAGATCCCTGGTTCAATCCCAGTAACCACATACAACAATACCGGGTGTGGTGGCTCATGCCCACCAGCAATCAGTACCACATACCACAAATGTCAGGCAGAGGCAGGAGGATTGCTGAGTTCGAGGCTTGCCTGGGCTCCACAGTGAGCTCAGGGCCAGCCTGACTATAAAGCGAGACCCCCAAAAAAACAAAAACAAAACAAACAAAAAAGCATATGGAAGGGCTGAGGGTACAGCTCAATGGTAGAGCTGTGTTTAACTTATCGTTGCCCGTAATGTGAAAGCGTTGGGTTCAAATCCTAGTGTGGCAAAAACAAAACAAAACAAAAAACCTAGTCTAGGGCTGGGAATGTAGTTCAGTGGCACCCAGGCACAAGGCAGTCCTGAGTCTGATCCCTGGTACTGCAAAAAACAAGACAAAACAAACAAACAAACCCCCAGAAAACAAGCAGTCTTCTCATTTGCATTGTACTGGATGCAAAAAATTCTGGTTTTGTGAAATTTTAAAAGCTCCACATCTTCTTATGTGTCTTTTTACAGTGTACAAATGATCAAGAATCCAGAAAGTAAGCCAGACAGAACTGTACCCAACTGTTCAACTGTAATCCCAATAGTCTGGGATTTCAAGGTAAGAGGATCGGTAGTTTGAGTCCAACCCAGGCAATTTACCAATTTAGCAGGGCTCTGTCTCAATAACAAATAAATAAAGGGTCAGTAGAGGCAGCTCGTTGTGAAGGTCCTGGGTTCACTTCCAATACCACCGAAATTAAAAATGCAGAATAGTAAGAATTTATAGTATAGTGACATTTTCAAATGTCATATTCCTGTATTATAAGAAAGTCATTTCCTGGGCCAGAGATTTAGCTCAGTGGTTCCTGCACCTGCCTAGCAAGCCCAAGGACCCTGGTTTGATCCCCAGTAACTACATACAATACTGGGCGTGGTAGCTCACGTCCACCAGCAATCAGTACCACATACCACAGTGCCATAGACAGTTTCTGCTTCAAAAACAATAACAACAATAATGGTAACAAAAGGATGTTCAACATTACAAACCTAGATACATAGCTAAGAAAAAAAGTCATTTCCTTTCCTAAAATGATAGTCAGAGATAAGGTTAAATTTCAACTGCAATTTGTCGTCTTTATAAGTCATGGAAATAAAATGAATGTCTGAAATATTTTTGATTTCCTGGATGGGAACATAGTATTCATTAGGTAATAGGTGTGTATAGAAGGGTAATGTAAAAACAATACTATATATAATTTTTTTTTTTTTGGAGTCAGGGTCTTGCTTTGTAGTACAGGCTGGCCCTGTGTTCACTATGTAGCCCAGGTAAGCCTCAAACTCAGCAGTCCTCCTGCCTCTGCCTCCCAAGTGCTGGGATTACAGGCATGAGGCACCATGCCCAACACTGTGGTATGTGGTACTGATTGCTGTCGGGAGTGAGTCACCATGCCCAGTGTTATATGTTGTTACTGGGAATCAAACTCAGGACCTTGCGCTTGTGAGGCAGGCACCAGAACCACTGAGCTAAATCTCTGGCCCCTATATATAACTTTTTAAAGGCCAAAATTCCTTGAGACTCTAATAAAAGCTGGGGACATACACTCTCACACTCATTTGGGGGTTCTCCTGGCCATCCTGAGGCAGACACAGACCACGCATGCTCTGACTCCAGGAATAATGACTAGAATCAGGCTTGTTGGGTGGCACACGTCTGTAATTCTAGCATTTAGGAAGCTGAGGCAAGAACATCATGGTTTGAGGCCAACCTGGGCTACTCAGGACGTTCAAGGCTGGCATGAGGGCCACAGATAGATCCTGTCTCAAAACAATAACAATGACGATAATAATGGTAACAAAAGGATGTCCAACATTACATTCCTAATTATCTAGATTGACCCAAAAGCTTGTGTTTCCAATTCTGCCAGAATACCTTGCTCTTCCCACAGAAACACCATTATATTTCTGTAGTGCCTTTGCTTCTTAAGCTCTCGCTTCCCTTATTTTACCCTTTGCCTTAGTTTTTTTTAGGGTACAAGCATTAATTTCCTTTCTAGATGTGAGGAAATGGAAATGTCAGGGATAAAATTTCTTTCTTAGAAACAGCAGCCTCCTGAGGGACAGCCTCCTGAATGTTGACACACTTGAAGAAATAAACATTCCCGTTTGGAAGCAGAAAATGCTTCTTTGTCTCTCTCTAAACCACACGAACATCATTATCTTTCCCTGTGATGGCACTCAAGAAAGCTTCCTTGCGCCAGGAATGTGGCTCAGTGGCACCAGGCCTACCTCCTGAGCGCAAGGTCCTGAGTTTGAATCCTAGTGCTGGGGAAAAAGAAAGCTTTCTTCCTTGCTGCTGCGGGAAGGGCATTCTGTTGACTCACTCTCTTCAGCAACATAGTCTGTGACGGAGGCAAATTTCAACAGAAGGGAGAGGACAATTCTGCACAGCTGCCTAGCTCTGCGTGTGAGCACACACACACACACACACACACACACACACGCAAACGCACACACCACACAGAGGCACACTTCTTACTACACCCACAGTAACTTTTGCTGAATCTAGAATGGAAGTAGGGGGTTAGAAAGGGAAATCGCTAAAACATAGGAAACTGGGGATACTTTCAAACAAAGAAAAAAGATAGTATTAAAAAACCCGCTGTCAGTAAGTCTGAGGTCTGTTCAGCTTACACTTGGAATCAGATTACACGCACGTGCCAATTTGATTCAGTGTGCACGTTTATATTTTGCTTCAGTGACCAAAAAACCAAATAAAACTATCCTCATAAGTTGCTGTTCTGAATGGCTTACTTATGAATGCTAGACTTTCCTAGCAGCCCAAACGCATATCAATAGATGGAGCACCCTCAAAACACACGAAGCTAGAAAAGGTGGAGGGGCCGATGTGGAGTTAGGATGCAGGCGGCTGCTGGGAAGGAACTCTGCAGAGACAGGCCCAGACCTCGCTTCCCTCTGCCTATTTTGAAACGCAAGTCAGGTGTGAGGGGGTCTTGCCAACGTAACAGCCCCAATTCATAAATTGCGTGAGTCACGAAAAAGCAGTCTTGTTTGGAACTCCAAGGGTATCGTTTTACCTTACAAAAATGTTTAGTCCACTTTTGTTAAACTCAGCATGAGGGATAGGAACAGAAGATTGACAGTGGGTGGGTGCATAGTATAATTCAAAGAGCACGCTAAGGTTTCATAGGCCTAGACTGGATCCAGTTAGTCTGGATCAGCTCTGGGCTGAATGCTGAATCTCTCCAAGCCTCAGTTTGTTTGTCCTTGAAATGGGGATGATATATCCATCACCTCCCATCACCATTCAGGTACGGTAAAGGTAAACCGTTCCACACAAGGAGTTCTAAGCAAAGACTGCTTCTCTTCTATCTTGATTGGTTTCTTCTAATTTTATTTTACCATGTTGGTAAGCACACACTACCACTGACCTACCCCAGCCCCTTCTCCTTGACTGTATAAAGTAAAATTTCAAGGAAAAAAAAGAGAAAAGTATAAAGAAGAAAATTAAATTAGTTAACAATGAATGTAGTACGTTATTTTTTATTTACAGGTTAAATAATCAATATGTGGGATATTCATATCACATTCTCTAAAACTCCACATCACTTTTAGATATTTGCTCCTGGCATGGATAAATGAACGTGCAAATGAATGAAACTTTTAGTTTTACATTATTTCTGATGGGATATCCTATGGTTTTGAGGCTCAGGCAATTCCCCCGCCTCAGTCTGCCAAGAAGCTGAACTTACAGGAGAATGCCACATTACCCTGCTTTTAGCTTTAGAAAGATGTAGAAGGAAGAAAAGAATTAAATTCTATCAACAAATTCACAGTATTTGTGATTTACTTACATTTCAAATATCTGTATTATTCTGAGATGCCCCTTGGGTAAACTTATGTGACTAAATAACATACAACATATAAAATATTTTAAGCTTTTCTTAGACTATATTAAACTTCCTCTAATAAAAAAAATACAAATCATAGCTGAGAGACTTTTTTTTTTTTTTTTGCAAAACTCCTCAAAATATCAAGGTCATGAAAACCAAGGGCAAAGCCAGAGAAACTGTCTGACGGCCCAGTGACCATTAACTGGAGCATGGTGTCCTGGATGCTATCCTGGAACAGAAAAGGACATCAGGGGAAAACTAAGGGTATCCAAATAAAGCCTGGATTTTACTTACTAAAGATGTATCAATATTGATTCACTAATTCACTTGTGTAAGGGGGTAATGAGAGAGGAAAGGGTGTGGGAAGTATGGGAAGAACGCCTTAAAACTTCTCAATTTTTCTGGACCTCTAAGCTACTGTAAAAAAAAAAAAGTCTATTTTTAAAAACACTATAAATTCTTATATTAACAAAACTTTTCAAAACTACATTTCAAAAACAAAAGCTACACTTCACTACTAGCAAACATTTTTTTCCCCCAAATCAAATGTCTTTCATTTTCAGTTCTGCTTCTTTTTTAAAAAATGTATTTATTGCTTTATTTTGGTACTGAGGACTGAACTCAGGACCTTGCACTTGCCAGGCTGGCACTGGGCTGCCAGGTACATCTGCGGCCCTCAGTTTCATTTTTTAAGAAAGTTATTTAGGGGGCCGGAGGGTTAGCTCAGTGGTTCTGGCGCATGCCTCGCAAGCGCTAGGTCCTGAGTTCGATCCCCGGTAACCACATATAATGCTGGGCGTGGAGACACGCCCACCAGCAATCAACACCGCATACCACAGTGCCGGATGTGGTGGCTCACGCCTGTAATCCCAGCACTCGGGAGGCAGAGGCAGGAGGA
>PVIC010032647.1:0-20574 GCA_004025085.1 Thryonomys swinderianus | reverse complement strand
AGAGAGAGAGAGAGAGAGAGGGAGGGAGAGGGAGGGAGAGGGAGAGAGAGAGCAGTGGAAATTCATAGAAGTAGAGGACAAGAATGAAGGAAAAAGAGTGGGAAATGGAGACGCCTGTGTGATATTAGAGAAAGAAAATAGAAAACATGGGGCTAAAAGTTACACAGGCCTTCAAACAAAAATTCTAGACTGTGGTTTTCAGTGAAGGGATTCAGTGAAGGAAAAATCACAGTAACGCCAAGGATGGCACCAAGGCGAGTGTTATGTCTCACAGCGGGTGGGAAGTGACCAGATCTCACCTCCAGCTGCTTTACAATCACAAGAACATCACTTTAATCACCAGGCAAGAGTGGTGTCATCTAAAAAGGAAAATGTCAAAAAGTTTTGAGATGTCTGTCAGATGTGCAATTTTACAACACTGGGATGGTACATAAAAGAAGAAGAAGGAGGAGGAGGAGGAGAAAGAGAGGGAGAAGGAGAAGAAGGAGAAGAAGAAGTTTTCAAAGATTCCTGGTAGAAAGAAAGTTGGAGGGGCCGGAGATTAAGCTCAGTGGTTCCAGTGCCTGCCTTGCAAGCGCAAGGTCCTGAGTTCGATCCCGGTAACCACATACAATGCTGGGCGTGGTGACTCACGCCCACCAGCAATCAATACCACATACCACAGGGCCAGGCGTGGTGACTCACGCCTGTAATCCCAGCACTCGGGAGGCAGAGACAGGAGGATTGCTGAGTTCGAGGCTTACCTGGGCTACATAGTGAGCTGAGGGCCAGCCTGAACTACAAAGCGAGACCCTGTCTCAAAAAAAAAAAAGAAAGAAAGAAAGTTGGAGGAGGGACAAGAATGAAATTGCCAAATGTGAAGTCATTTGACTTGTTTTCTAATATAAATAAGATTTGTAGAGCTTGGGATGTGGCTCGGTGTCAGAGGGCTGCCCAGTGTCTATGCAGCTCTGGATTGGATTCCCAGCACTGTAAAAATTTCTGAACATCTTTCATGTTGGGAAAACTGCATCATTAGTTCTCTAGGGACAATGAGATCTTGTTAACTCCTTGTCAAAAGTATACATTGAATATAACAGGAAATAAAAGTCTCTGTCTGTCTCCCAGTTTTATTTCTGTGATAAACAAAAAAGTCTACCATTTTAGACAAATGGTATACTTCAAAGTGACTTATTTTGTATTGAAAACTTTTCAATATCAAATGAAATTGATGTACTAGAAACAAATGGAAAACAAAAGGGGAGAAATGAAAAGAAGGAACAAAATAAAGAAGGAAAAGGCAAGGAAGGAAGGAAGAAAGGAAGGAAGGAAGGAAGGAAGGAAGGAAGGAAGGAAGGAAGGAAGGAAGGAAGGAAGGAAGGAAGGAAGGGAGAAACGGGAAGAAAGAACGAATGTGTGTCCTGAGGGCAATAGCACTTCCTCTGAGATATGGTTTAAACATGTCTGGCTTTGGTGCTAATCAAATTGTCTTAAAAAGTGTCAGTATTAGTAGAAGAGTAAAAGAAATAGACAGCATCACTCACCACACTTCCCAGCACTGACTGGAGTCTCTTCATTCTTGCAATCGCGAACATCCCCGTTGTGGATGAACACGTGGATTTTCACCATTTCTCCTCAGACACTTCACCAACCTACAGGCAAGGCCCCTCTTTGAGCCTGTGTTCTGAGCTGGTCATCAAATCTGGTTTGCATCAAACCAGGAAAGCTTTCATCGTAGATGGCATCTTGTTTGTGAGCTCGGGGCTGTTGACTCCGTCACTCGCCTGCACCTAGCTTGCTGTTCGCTCCCTGCTGGGCCGTCAGGTCGCTCAGGCCCTTAATATCCGCTCTCAGCAGCAACAAGTCTGCCCACCACGCAGCGTGCTGGACGTTTCGTATTGAATCCTTTGGCCTCTGTCCCAGTTCCCACAGCTCACTGTGCCGATACTATCGTCGATCTTCCGTAGCTTCTACCCTCTGCTGTCAACCCGCGGGAAAAGCGGATACTCACCCACTTTGTGATTTTGGACAATGGTGGGTCCCTGGCTCAGTCTGGCGGTTTCAGACAGCGGAGCCCTTCGAGAGAGACAGCTGCTCACTCACCACGCGGAGAGCTGCAGGGACTGGTGCTGCGCTTGAGCTGAGACTACAGCTTCAGATAGAAAAGGGACTCGCAGACTCGAGGAACATGATGACACAGAACCGAAGGTACAGCGCCGAGTGGCTGCTAGCCTTGCTCCTTTACGTCTTTGAGCAATGTGATGGTGGCTGGTGATTGAAGTAGAAATCCCTAAATTGCCCTAACGGAGAGTTCTTAAGTTACTAAATTTGGCATGTCCCAGTTGATATAATGATTGAAGAGCCATCCAGGGTTTCTGTTTCTATTTTTCATTAGAAGGCAACACACAAAAAACGCAGAGGACTGACCAGGAGGTGCCGGTGAGGGAGACAGAGCTGGTGGGGATGCAGTGGAGGCCTCCTTCCCAAGGAGGGCGGAGCCCAACACAAAGCTGGGCTCACTGATGGCAAGAAGCATCATGGGACACGATGCAAGAGAGCGGGCAGAACCAATTGACTTCCAGAATTCCTGGATTATGCTAATGATGCTGGTTATTACCAGGGAAACCAGACTGGCAGCCAGCTGGGCTTGATCTGCGGAGTTCAGAAGATGGTAACAATTTACAGCTGTGCACTGAGAGAAAAAAGAGGTAAAATGGACGGGCATAAAATGAGACCACTGCTTGTTACACATGCTCATTAGTACAAAACATGAAAAACTCAGAGGCTATAGGAAATTACACAAATAAAATGTAAAGACCCCTTCCACCAATCTCCTAGCTGAGCTGAGGTGGGATTCACACTTCAGTCACAGATTTCAGAGGTGACAGGGGTTCCAGAAGACAGCAAAGATGGTAAGTACCGTGAGGATTCGCCACTAAGGTGGCCCACGATGATTTTCTCAAGAAATTTAACACTGGTGGAAAGTAATTATCAGGTATTTCAAGAGTGAGAGACCCCCAGTCTGAAGAGCTTCCGCCAACTCTTGGAATGAAGACACCTGAGATCAGGTGATAGGTACACAGTGTCTTAGATAAAGATGACAGTAGCGGGGGTTTCCTGGGATCACAAGCATCTCCCAGACATTTTCTACCACGGACAAGTTCACTGCTAGCATTGACATAATTAGAAGTCATCAACATTCCGTTAAATATTTGGCCTATGGGTTAAAACTGTGTCAACAGAGCATCACTCATAAATTTATAGCATTATTTGTAGTACTAAAAATAAAGATAGCCAGTACGTTCCTCAGCCGATGAACAAATAATCAAAATATTGTGTATCCATACAAGGAACTATTACTCATCAATAAAAAGAAATGAAATATTACTATAAGTTATAATGTGGAAAAATCGGGAAAACATTCTGTTAGGCAAAATGATGTAGCACCCAAACAACATGAGTATGATTTCATTTATACAGAAAACTGAAATCTATAGAAATAGAAAAGAGATTAATGGTGTCTAATGCTAGCCAAATTGAAGAAAATGGCAATAACTGAGAATAGCTATGCTATTTTTAATGTAATTAAACACTAAAACCTATGCAATAATATTTGCAAAAAATTCTAAATATAATAAAATAATAAATTATAAAAATCTCCAAATACACTTTTAAATTTTGGCTTCTCAGTAAAATTCTGCAAGTAATTGTTTGACATTAACTTGTCCTCCCAGGGCATAATTACAATTTTTATAAAAATATTTTTCTCAAGTTAGTTTTAAATTCAAAGCCACTGAATCAGTCCATGTATTTACAAAGACTATTTATCTCTGCTGCTGAGGTTATAACAATAATAGCCACCTCCTAGATCATTTCAGTACCAATTTCTGCAAAGTCATCAATGATTAGCTTGTTATATAACCAACTGAATGTGACATTGGGGGAAAAAAAAACAGAGAGAATGAATGGATCCTCCAACAAAATTACTGGCAAAAATTTTATATTCTGCATGTACTGTCCACTGGTAGATCACAGGTAATAAAATGTAATAGATTATGCTGAAAATTCTTTTGTTCCATTTAGTACAGACATGTTAGATATATAAAGCCTTAACAGAAAGTGCAGAGCGGGTAAACATAAAAAAGTATCAGAAGAAAGTACACACCGGGGATCTTAGCCCTTTGGAAACTTGAAACAGTGACAGCAAGAGTTTGAACTTTAGGACTTTAGCAACATGAGAAAATATTTGAAAAGGCTGAGAATTTAGCTCAGTGTGAAATTCCTGAGTTCTATCTCCAGGTGCAAGAAAAAAGGGGAAAGGACTCTGGTGTGAGAAACTGTGGACCTAAATGAGTTCTAGAATGTGTGATCGATTCTGTGAAATGGGAAATATTCAAAAAGAATGTGGCAGGGGAAAGTAATGAGAGGGAAGAATAAACACAATTTGAAAAGAAAAAGAAAGCACATGTGTACAGGGTGTGGGGGGTTGTGGGGTGGGTAGGGATATGGGTAAAAAATGAGAATTAACTCATGTCGTATACTGGTACAATTTTCCCAATGTTGAGTGTGATTGTGAGCTGTCTATAAAATGTACCAATAAAAAATTCAATTTTTAAAAAGGAAAAGAAAAAAGATAGAAAAAGTGAAAAATATGATAAGGCCATGTGGAAAATATGAAACTGCTTGTTCCCCCAACAATACAGAAAACAAAAGATAAGATTATATCTTGGTGAGATGATATAGGTTAGTAAGTTCAGAAATTTAAAAACAAAGATTTGAGAACTCCATTCAATTCACTGCTGTTGCTCTAACAGACTGCCTTCTTCCTAAACAGCAATTATAAATTACTGGAGAATTCAAGTGGTTACCCAACTTTCATTTCCTATACTGGGAATGACAATGCATGTAGACATTCTCTACTTAAAGGAGAGATTTATTTGGTCTTACTGTATTTGGAAGGTTCAATCCCTAGCTGGCTTCTCCGAGGTAGATAGGACATTGTGTAAGAGCCCAGTGTGAGATCTGCTCTCGTCTCAGTAGCCAGAAAACAAAGCAGGAGGAAGAGCTGGAGAGGGATGTACCATCTTCCAGGCCAGAGTCCCAGCCTTCCACCTCTGGAGGTCAGAATTCACCTCCTCACTGCACGTTCAGCCAGAGCAGCGTCATGACCCGATCATCTTTGGAAAGCCCTGCCTCTGAGCAGATGGGAGTCTGGGAATATTTTTGGTCTCATTCGTAGTACAAAGCCACATTGATGAGGCCTCCAGTTAAGTGGTCAGTGACTGCATTTGCAGGTTTGTTCATCTACTTAAGGATGAGAATCAATCACAATTCACATTCATAAGGAACAAATGATATTCACTTCCAGTTTTACCTGCAAGTTTCTGCTATCAGAAAATGAGTTTAACGTTTGAACATTTCAAAAACTACTACAGTGATTCATCACATCTGTGACATTATACTTGTACAGCGCAATGTAGTAACAGGGATTTGAAAACTTCAGGACTTGGAGAGCAATGTATGCTCCAGAAAGAGACTGGCACTGGCCAGTCCTGGGCACTGATTTTTACTGACAATCAACTGAGGTACAGGTGAGCTATGTGTGGTTTCCATGGAAATATGGAAATTAATGGAAACAAGGCTCATAAAGGAGAGACAAAGGATTCTCAAATTAGGAACAGAACAGAAGAAATATATGGCTGTGATTAGAACAGCGTCCTTCTAGTCAGAAGGTTTGTTGTGGGGGCAGAATTCGGGTGTGAGTTACCCTAACCTTGGCACGTAGGCTTCTGCCGGACTCACTTCTACAAACAACCCACCTGGTGGTTAGGCCTTCACAGCCTGCTTTGGGCATAATCAGTATTATAGTCCTTTGCACCAGCGCCCTTTTCTGAGATTATTGCTTTTGGGTGCTTGGATTTCTCCAAAAAGGGTTTAGCTCCCATCACAAGATAAAACTTTGGAAGCAGCAGAGATACTATTTGAGGACAAGGGACATTTGGACTGGACAGAGGCATGGACGGTGAGTATCAGTACTGGACCCCTGGGAGTGGCTGAAGTTCGTCTCCCAAATCTGTTTCATAATGTGCCATAGGAGGAGTTTCACTGGAATACTTGAGGGACATTCTGTAAGATGTGCACATTCTGATAAACTCTCCCTCAATTATCTTTGCTTGATGAAGTTGATCAATGTTAATATTTTATTAATGTAAATAATATTTCTTAAATATCTATTTATTAATCATCCTTCTAAAATATCAGAGTACACCATTAAAAAGAACAGCAGGACAGGGGTTGATTCTTTTACCATCTGTGTGTTCAATGACAGTGATTCTATATTTCATTTCCAGGATTTATAATCAATTGTTTTTCAAGTCTTTCATGTCTTGATTACTATGCATCTGTTTTATTTAATATTTTATTGTTTGATGAATCATACAACTCCCTTAATCTCCTCACAATTGTAAGCCTACTTTAGAATCACTTTGGTATCTCTTGATTACATGATTTTTTTCTGAATAATTTCTTTCTACATTTGTCTCTTGCCTTTCTTGTTTCATTGTCATTTGCAAAAGTATTTTGGATAGATGCATACTTATTTCTCCTCTGTTTCTAGCTCATTCCTCTGAATGAATTATAATGTTATGTCTCTTCCCTATGCTGTCTTTATTGTATTGCCTCTTACTTCATTTTTTTTTTTTTTGCTTTTGAGACAGGGTCTCGCTTTGTAGTTCAGGCTGGCCCTGAGCTCACTATGGTGCCCAGACAGGGCGCCGCGAACTCAGCAATCCTCTTGTCTCTACCTCCTGAGTGCTGGGATGACAGGCGTGAGCCACCACGCCCGGCACTGTGGTATGCGGTGTTGATTGCTGGTGGGCGTGAGTCTCCACGCCCAGCATTATATGTGGTTTCCAGGGATCGAACTCAGGACCTTGCGCTTGCAAGGCAGGCGCCGGAACCACTGAGCTAACCCTCCGGCCCTGTATTGCCTCTTATTGTCACACTTCCAACGAAGTGATTTTGTCACAGCCAAGTGGCTCAGAGTCTGTGTTTCTAATTTCTTCCCTAATCACACAAATATTCAGGTTTAGCAAACTATTTAAAATACTGTTGGGATTCTTCTCTGCTCTCTTCTCTCAGATGTATATATTACTTTGATCATGGATATTTCCTGTGTGGAGGGTCTAGTGGGGAAGTGCAAAGACTCATCTGTTCCTTTATCGTGAAGTTCATTGGTACAAAATCAACATACTACTAAATGATCAAAACCTGAAAGCTTTCATTCTAAAATCAAGAGCAAACAAATCAGGTTGTCTACTATCGCTACTCCTATTAAATGTAGTTCTGGAATATGAGCCAGAGCCATCACAAAAGAGATAAAAGGGATAAATATAGGAAAGGAAGCACTCAAACTATTATTATTTGTAGATGACATGATACTCTACTTGGAAGAACCCCAAAACTCCACCAAAAGACTTCTAAATTTAATAACCAAATTCAATCTCATAGCTGGATACAATACAATGTACCAATAAAGATAAAAATTAATTTAAAAAAAAGACCTACCATGCACTAGGGATCATGTTTGCCTTTAATACTGAGGTGTCTCCAGTATTTGTCACATTCTATAAGTATGTCATTAATTTTAATAATAGAATTATTATCCTATTATATTGAGATGATCTACTTATGTGCTGGCATAGCACAAGAGCCAGGGCTGTGTCTTAATCAATAAATGTTGTGCTACCAATAGTCAAAAAAAATCAATAACAATCCTATACACAAACAGCAAACTCATTTAGTGAGCAATTAGAGAAATGATGCCTTTAGCAATAATACCAAAAAAAGGAGATAAATACTTAATCTAACAAAGGAAGTAAAAAATATCTTTACATTGCAAATTACAGTAGTCTGAAAAAAGGAGTTCAAAGAGGACATCAGAAAGTGGAAATATATCCCTTGCTTGTGGGTAGGAAGAGCCAACATAGCAAAAATGGCCATACTCACAAAATTGGTATACAGATTGGGTGCAATTCAATCAAAATATCAATAGCATACCTCACAGAGCTACAGAAAAATGCTTCTACAATTCATTTGAAACCAGAAGAGACCTAGGATAGCACAAACAGTTCTGGGCAACAAAGGCAAGGCCGATGGCATCACAATCCCTGATTTGAAAATATACTATAGAGCTACTATAAGAAAAACAGCATAGTACTAAAAAGAAAGACCCAAAAGCCAATGACATGTATTAGAAGACATAAAACCTCCACATAATACACTCATCCACCTTATCTTAGACAAAGGAGCCAAACCCTTCCACTCGAATAAAGTCTGCCTCTTTAATAAACAGTGGGGGCAAAGTTGACTTTTCTCATACTTGAAGACTAAAATAAGACCGTGTCTCTCACAGTCTAAACATGATAAACTATAACTCAAAGTGGATGAAAGACCTAAATCTTGCAACAGAGACGCTAAATCTGCTAGAAGAGAGAAGAGGCGGAACTCTTGAAGACACAGCTGTAGGGAAAGTCCTTACAAACAAAATCCAGTCGCACGGGAAATACCACAAAGAATCTACTCAGATACTCTGGTTAGCAGAAATGACCTCCTCCGTGTGGCTGGTCCTCTGAGCAAGAGCAGCCGTGGGCGGGATGCACGGGGAGCGTGAGAGAGGAAGGGGGCGCTGCAGAGCCAGCAGAGCAGCGGGATAATCCCCGGGGCAGAGACGGGTGACAGGTCCCTCTGAGGACCGAGCAGCGAGGTTTCTCCCACGCAAAGATGGATCTCCCTCCAGGACCGCAGAGAGACAGATCCCACGAGTTTGTAGTCTCGGTCAGTGTTCTGTACCTTACATGATTTCTGTTTAATTTTGCAGGAGGTATTTCATTTTTATGCATGTATGTCTCACGGCCTGTGTTTGGTTTTATTCATTGAAACGTATCACGCGTTATTGCTATGTTTTGTGTATTCCCTCGAGGTATATTTTTGTGCATTGAAGTATAAAATAAAAGTAAAATTTTGAATGTAAGATATGCATTACCTCAGACATATTTATGTATCTATGACCACTTGGTTTGTATTCAGAATACTAGAATACAAGCACTGGAATACACACACACATATCATGTCATTGCATGCATATGTGTATATTTATTACATTTCACTGAATATATTCAATACTGAAAAACAATGCAAGATATAGGCAGGTTGTCTATAATTTAAGTGACTGAAGTCACAAGAGAGGCCAAATAAAGGGACATGATGGGAAATTAAATGCACATTATCATATGAGAAGGAAGGTAACTCAAAATCTAAATCCTTATCAAAATTTTATTTTTAATTGACTTTATTGGTAGATTTTGTACATACATTAGGATCGTACTCAACATTGAGAATTTGCCTGCATCTGACACATCTTGATTCTCATTTTCCCCCTCTCCCCTGTCCTCCACACAACCCCCACCTCCTCTACGTGCTTTACTCTCTGCTTTTTACTATCGTTTCTCCTTTCCATTCTTTGCTTTCCCCTACTGACCTTTCCCCCCTTGTCCTTTGGTGGGTTTTCTTCCTACTTCACACTTCCTGTCGTACATTTTGACATTTGTTCACACCTTCAGTTTTCCGCACGAGAGGACAGACAAGGTATTTGGAAGCCAACACTTGCTAAGCGACGGGAGACCCAGTGGGACTAATAGCTGGACATTATGAGACTTGGGGACAGCTTCATGAATTCACAATGGTCGAACTCGTGACTGAAGTGGTGATACGAACTCGCACACCACCGACGGTGAGGCCTCACAGACTACTGAGTGCGGGTGGTGATTCCCTCGCTGGCACACCCTGTCATCTGCGGGGGGGGGGGGCGAGATGAAGACCGTGAGGCCACAGACATGAGCTGCAGGGGGGCGCGAGGGAAGTCTCTGCGTTTTCCATTCAGCATGGCTGTGAAACTGAAGCAGGGATACAAACTATTTATACTATAGATTATTGATATTTGTTACGCATGCCATTTACATGACATATAATTAGGTGCTTATTCTTTGAAAAATCCCTATATATTCTGACTAAAACACAGAGAGAGTTTGTCTCAACCGGTACTAAGTAGTGGTCTGTTCACAAAGGCTGACTTAATATAAATACCTTAAAGAAAGTCGAAGTAAAATGATATGAAAGGTTATACTCTGAAAGCTCCCACCAAAAGTAAGTTGTGCCATCTAATGTCAGAGAAATAGACACAAGTCAAGGAACACAAGATATAAAGAAATTGACAATAGAATTATAGCAAAATAAGTAAGATTAACTAGGAATGCAATACAACATTAATTGTGAGTGTTCAATCTCATGTTTAGTGTACAGTCTGAAATTTATATACAGCCATGCTCTTAATTAAGCATATATTTTCTAATTACCTTCTTGATTAATGAATATATCAAATGAATATTAGATGAAATGCTTAGCTCAGAAAAATACAAAATGTAACATCTCAAAATCTGTTATATATGTATGTAGAGGCTTTCTTTAAAGGAAAATATTTTGCTTTACACACTTTATATTCAGAAAGAGAAGGAATAAATATGATTCTGAAAGAAAATAAAAGAGCAGGGACATAGGGGGTGGGGAGGTGTGGGTGGGCAGGGATGGGGGTAAAAATAAGAATTAACGTGTGTCATACACTGGTACAAACTCCCCGGTGTTGTGTGTGATTGTGAGATGTATATAAAATGTACCAATAAAGAATTCAATTTTTAAAAATAGAGAAAAAACCTGAAATTCAATTGTATATGTTAGGGTCTCGATCATGTCAAAACTAAACAAATGTTTCCAACTGAAGAAAAACATAAAGGCATAGTGTTTTTTAGCATTTATGTTTGACCATGTATCCCCATCATCTCCTGAATGAATAAAAGATTTACCGGGTCACAGGGTAAGTTTCCCAAAATAACACATCATGGAGTAATGCTAATTAAAGTGATAAAATGCTAATATATGTGTTCACTTGTGGTTATACATAATTACAGATGTCACAACGGACTTGTTAATTTAGTCTAGTGGCTATGACTTTTTAAGACTTACAGTTTCCTCCACTATTTATCCCACTAATGTCTACTATCAGAATCTGGACTCTCCCTGTAAGTCTTAATTAGATACTAGTGGAAAAGTTTATTTACACCTGCGGTACTGCAACACATTGCTGCATTCTGTTACCCGTAACTTAGAGATTTCACCTTCTCTACATTCTTCCCCATACAGACGTGACTGAAGGAATGCCATAGTGACACATGTGCACCCACGTTCATAGCAGCTCAGTTTGTAATCGCTCAGTCTTGCAAACAACCCAGATGCCCATCAACTGGAGACGGGATAAAGAAGATGTGGTTTTTCTACAAAATAGACTATTACTCTGCCTTAAAGAGTGATAAGTTTGAGACATTTATACTCAAATGGATATACTTTCAGGACATATTCACAAGTGAAATAAACAGGTCCCAGATGTGTAAATATCATAGCTGTTCTCTAGTGTGAGAAACTGGGGATATTAAAGAGTTTTAGAATGTGTGATGGTTATGGTGAAACAAAAAATATTCAAAGGGCGATGTGGTGGGGGTGTGAGTAATGAGGGGCAAAGAAAAACGTGGCAGTAAAACACAAGGGGAACAAAACATTATTTGGCAGAGTTGTGGGGTGGGTAGGGGAGTGGGGAAAATGAGAGTTAAGTTGTGTCATATACTGGTACAAATTCCCAATATTGAGTGAGATCATGATATGATGTGTATAAACAATGTATCAATAAAGCTACTTTTTTTTTTAAAAGAAAGAAACCAGTGGCAACATTTGGAAGTAAATTATTGTTTAAAATTTCTACTCTTAGAGAATGAGTAATGTAGTTCTAAATCACTTATTTTAATTATGGCTAATTCCTTAGAGTTTTCAGTAAAACTTCTTATTTTACAGATGAGGAAATTAAAGTTAGATGATATGATCAAGCAAGACTAATTAAGATGAAACTTGGACAAGCACTTAGAGAATCTTGGCTTCTTCTAATCCCATTTCCCTAAACAATAGGATAATCTTCTCTATTTCTCGTGAAACTAACAAAAGAGATAATTATAAAACCTCACACCTGTAAAACCTCAGAAGAAATAAGTGCAAATTAAAATAAATGAAGTTATTTGAAGACTTCTGTTTGCTTAGAATTTAATAAATCATAAGTGAATGATAGGTAACCTAAATGCTTTAAATTGAAAGACTGGAAAAATTAAAAGACATTGTGGGAGAAAAAGAAAAACAATGCACATGGGCTGTAAAAATGTGTCAAACGTGAGCTCTCTGGGAGGGAAAGTGTTGTTTTAGGACCAGGAAGGGCGTAGCTTCTTGCTTGACAGGTTACGTTCTGATATGTGTTAAAATGACAGCACTAAGGAGAAAGCAGCCCTGGTTTACAAAAATATAGTTTCTCGCCGGGCATGGTGGCTCACGCCTGTCATCCCAGCACTCGGGAGGCCGAGACAGGAGGATTGCTGAGTTTGAGGCTTGCCTGGTCTACATAGTGAGCTCAGGGCCAGCCTGAACTACAAAGTGAGACCCTGTCTCAAAAAAAAAAAAAAATAGTTTTTCTCATCCATTAAAAAATATGTTTTAGGGGCCGGGGATTTAGCTCAAGTGGTACCGCACCTACCTTGGAAGCACAAGGGCCCGAGTTCAATCCCAGGTACCACCAAAAAAAAAAAAAAATATATATATATATATATATATATATTTATATATATTTATAATATATATAAATATATATATTTATATATATATGTTTTAGCCCAACCAAAGGGAACATTCCAAGGAAAGACATTTTGGAATGAAACAGAATGAGAAGTTTAGAAAATGTCAAGATATCCCGCATTGGGAAGCAGGAATGTCACTTCGGTGGAAGCGAGGAGGTCCGCGGTGCGGTGACATGTGGAGAGAGAGGTTTCTGTGGCCTTTGGGAGGCTGCTTTGAAGATGCTTCTCTGCCTCTAGCTGGGCTTCATTTCCCGGGGCTCTGGGAGTGGATATAACTGTTCATGTTGTGAAGGGAAAGCAAAGAAAGGAAAGAAAAAATGTTTGATGGTAAATAGGAAAAAAATTGAAACAAAGCTTATGTGTATGGGGGTTGAAAGGATGTTAGGAGTGAGAAAAATAAAAATCAGGATATACTGTGTAGATACCAACTGTCAATGAAGAAGGTGATCACAGTGTATTCCTAAAATGTACTATTGGGTCCCAAAATCTCCAGGCCATCAGTAAGCACACAGGAATGTAACCAACAAAGGCACTTCATTATTCCACTGCATGCAGAGGAGGTCCACCATAGCAAGCTGGCGACCCTCTCCTGTTGCAGCACACACTTTTTATAGACAATTTTAGGTCACACACACACAGGGACATGATTGGTTACAACAGGGGTAGGATTGTACTAGTCTTTTTACTATTGGTGGATAGTGTCATCTTTTTCGACCTTTAATAGCTGAGATGGAATGTTCCGTTGTTTTTTCTTTTGATCTAACTTTAGGCAACAAACCTCAAGTAACAGATTAGTGTGAGGAGGACAGGCAATTACTCAGTTGCTGCTGTGTCTACAAATCTCCCAAACCTTTGATTACTCAGGACGCAGCTGTGCTTTCTGGCCTTCCATCTCAGGCAAGGGGTCACTGAGCTTCTATCCCAGATGAGGGCGAGTCATAAAAGCTGAGTCTACAAATCTCTCAAACTAGGCATAGCTTGACCTTCTACCCCAGATGGGGGAAAGGGACTAAAGGTTAAGTCCCTCTGGCTCCCTTAAGTACCAATATACTTAATTTATTATAAAATGAAAAGAAAGGCTATTTGGAAATCTCTGACAAAAAAAAATCTCTGATAGCCACCAGAGATCTCTTTCCTGCTGGCTTTGTAATTAGTAACACTCAAAGTGGTAGCTGTTATGCCCAAATTTCTTCAGGAAATACATAAAAGAAGATCTGCGGCACAGCTATGGATAAGCTCCATGAGTGAAAAGTAAAGTTTTACTGTGGTGAAACTCACATGGTCAATGGTTGTTAGTGTGATGTGACCTAGCCTTCCTGAAATGATATACACTGGAATTTGGGTCCATCATTATCTAGGGACATGCCTAGCTATGACTAGACTATGGAGTCTCCATGTTCCTGTGCCCCTCAGACCCCTTTTCGGGGAGGGACTTGTTGCCATGGTAACAGACCCTATCTATCTATCTACTGCCCCTGCAAAAGATTGTTTCAGCAGAAGATAGCCACTTTCCCAAGTCGACACACCATTCCGCGAGCAGCTAATACTGGCTGACTGTGATAGGGCTTCCGAACTGGATCACTCCGGTCTCTTTCCACAGAACTGGGAAGAGCCAGCTTTCCTCCAGTGCTGCCAGGAAAGTTGTTTGACGGGGTTTGGACTTGATTAAAGAAAGCTCCATTTCCTTCTGACCAAACCCACTTCCTTCTTCTCGACAGTGTTGGTAACAAAGACAAGTTATAAGTCTACTGCATGAATAAACCTATCTCTTCAATGTTTATTTTTATATCATTGAATAATTTTATATATTAATAGATATTTTAATGTCAAAATCCAAAATATAATCAAAATTTAACAAAACTTAGAATAACTTCAATGACAGAAGACAGAATTAAACATATATGAATGCCAGGATGTGTGACTTCTATTTTTCTCAATAAATAGACGTAAAATTAATCCTCAGTGAGACAAATGAAGCATTACGTGACATCAGTGGGCAAAACAATGACATTGCCAGTATTTCAGGAATATAACATTCATGTATGGTTAATACATTTTTCAAAATCTTTGGGGAACATTCATGATATAAAAATGTGAGGAACTGTTTGTAATATGTACAATTATTCCTTTTAGGTCAAAGCTTGACACTTCATGCATTTGAATCAGAAGTCAAAATTTCCACAAAGATGCTCTTTTCCTTCAACTCATGAGAGGTATCCACTTTTTCTCCTGCAAAAGACCAGAGAAAATGTATTACAAGCTTAGGTAATGGGTGTCATACTGTGTGAACAGCAGGGCCAGCAGACTTTGCAGGAAGAAGGAGTAGAAAAGAGTTTACAGCAGATATGTCCTGGAGAAGAATGACAAAATCAAGACAGAAAGAGGAGGAGAAGTAGGAATAAAGGAAGGGAATGAGATGGAGAAAGACAGAGAGAGACAGGGAAAAGAAGAAATGAAGGAAGAGGAAACGAGAGGAAAACAGAGAGACCAACAGAGAGAGTTTCTTGAGAATCCATGTTAAATTATAACGTTGTCTAAGCTGTCATCTTCAGGCACGTGTCTCTCCTGAAATTCTGTAAATAGTACCTGTCTCTATCCAGCATCAACTCTTGGTACATTATAGATACACATCACAATTACATTCCACATTGAGAACCTGAGACAAAGTGATCTTTCTAAAATTGAAACATAGGAAATTTTCCGCCCTGAAACCTTCTGAGGACCTTTATGCTCTTTAGAGAAGCACTGTGTAGCATGCTCCGGGTGGCCCGGAAGTCCTGAGTCTAAGGCTGTGGACTCCTCCAGCCTCGGCTGCAGCTCCCTGGCTCTTCATCTGGGCTTCTGCTCTGCTGTGCCGGCCACAAAATTCTCCCTTCCATCTGCCTGAAGTGATAGCCTTTATTGATCTGTGTATTTCACCTTAACTCCCAAACGTTTCAGGGCCATCTTGCAAGAGGCCTGCAGATCAGGTCAGATGCTTAATATTGCCTCTGTGAGAATAGACCATTTATTATTAGAAAGTTTAGCGTCACTAATAAATACCAGACTCCACCCATAAACTCCAGGCTCCAGGAAGACGGTACAGGATTAGGGTGTCTATTTTGATCCCTTTCTGGTTTGTAACTCCAAAAGAGTATAAATATCCATAAAAGAGAGATTAAATTAAATAAATGAAATAAATGGTCTCTTATTGAATACCTATTAGTTCCAAGTCAGATCTGGTCTCATTAGAAATTCACAAGTTACTTTGATTATCACCCTGCTCTCCATTTCCAGGATAGAACTCAAAGTGAACACACACACACACCTGCATGCACAGACACACACACACATGCACGCGTGCATGTATGCATGCACACACAGAGAAGAAGCAGGGTGATAAAGGAAACTCTTGACCTAGGGAACCTTAAAAATGCACTCATAAGTGAAATAAATATGACTCAGATGTGTAAATACCATATTGTTTCTCTAGTATGAGAGTCTGGAGATGTAAATGAGGTCCCGGATGTACGGTAGGTGATGTGAAATAGGAAGAAAACATTCAAAGAGGAAAGGAAAGGGTGAGTATAGGAAAGTAAAGAAGGGAGAAAAAATTTGATGGTAAAATTTAAAAATGGAAACAAAGCTGATGCATCAAGGAGGTGGGTGCTGTATGGAGGGCAGAGGAATGTGAAACAATGAGGATCAAGACACGGCATGGATGGGCACAATTTCTCCATGTTGAATGTGATCATTTATATATATATATATATTAATTTTTAAAAATTTTTAAAATTTTAAATTTTTTAAAATTTTAAAATTTTTTAAAATTAATTTTTAAAAATTAATTATATATATAATTAATTTAAAAATTAATTTAAAATGTATCATTCTGCAGGAAATCATGCATCATCTTTGCAAATGTTTGCCTCTGGGATGGCAGAATAATACGCAAATCTTCCTATGAACACATCTCTGATTTTTAAATGCGGGTAAAATACTAGTAAGCTATCATGTTGGAAAGCATGATGCCTAACTGCTGGGCTCAAATGATGGTCCTGTTTTTCCACCCACATAGGAAAGTCTCTAGGTGCCTGTCACTGTGCTCTCTGGGGACCAGGAATGCTCCCTGCCACCTTCCCTTGACCTGTGTGCTTACACTCATATAGGCACATGTGCAGAACAGGAAGTGCTGGGTCCAAGAGAGTGCCAAGCTAAACCAGAAGGATTAAATATCACAACTTATTCCAATTCTGGTGTGCGTAGTAAAGCAGATAGCAGAGAAGTATTTTCCTAATCCCCTGCAAGGTTCTCAAGACATCCTATGCATATACTTTAACATAAATTCTGCCTGTGCAGTTATACTGATATTTTGTCAAGGATTTGTCTAGGATTTATAGTTAAGTACTCAGGCTTCAATCAAATTACGGGAAGTCTAGTAGCCAAAGAAATACATTTTTTGTTTTAAATTGTTATTTTCTTTGGGACCTCCAAACAGGAAGGATTTGAAGTCTCTCTAACAAGGTAGCAACAGGCGAGTTAGCCCCAGGTAGAGCTTAGGTTTATTTGTATGGGGTATTCGTTTTTAGATCTCATGGAACTCAGTGCTTTAAGACATTAGAGGGAGAATATCATTTCATCATGCTCTTTCTCATCATTCTTTTTTTTTTTTTTTTTTGCTTTTTTGAGACAGGGTCTCGCTTTGTAGTTCAGGCTGGCCCTGAGCTCACTATGGTGCCCAGGCAAGCCGCCGCGAACTCAACAATCCTCCTGTCTCTGCCTTCCGAGTGCTGGGATGACAGGCGTGAGCCACCACGTCCGGCATTTTTCTCATCATTCTTATCATCATACCTAAAACCCGTTTCCCTTCCTGGGTCATTACTGGTACACAACACCCTTCCACCTAATGTTTCTCAGAATGTTTAAGGGATTCTTTGATGAAAGACCGAAAGCAGCACAATCTTGATATATAGGTTGAGAGAACTTTTCTCTTCCGTCAGTACTTGCCAGAATCATGGGTGTAGGAAATTCAGCATTATCAAGCCACACTCCAAATATAACAGTCATAGGAAGATTAGTGTGGGAGTTAAGCATCTCACACTCTAAATACCTCCCTCCTAACTTCTCTCGCCTCCAGAAAACAGAAAAGTTCTCTTCCAAAACAACTCTCAAGTCTGTTCATTATAAATTTAGGAAATGGTATCTTTTGAGGGAAAAAAATACAAAACTGTAGGTATAAGTTAAAACATAACCGAAGTGTCACAGATAGTTACCTTCATCTTCATATACCCTCGGATGAGGGAGGCTAGTCAGCTATACATAGGAGTTAGAGGGCTTCAGAACGATAGTGAGACATTTGAAGAAGATCTTCTGGAACAGCTGTTCGTGTGGAACTGCATTTAATCCTACTATGCATTGGATAAAGTAAATTCTACTTTCTATTCTAGAGATGAAGAGAGATACCATTATCACTTACTAACAAAGGAGTTAAGATCCCAAACAAAGACTTAAAATGATATAGTTAAGTGAAATAAACCAGAAATACAAGCTTGCATGAAATCATATATATGTATGTATATATATATATATATACACACACACACATATATATATACATATATACACACATATATGATTTATACATACTATATACATATAGTTAAAGAATAAAGTAAAATATAGATAATAGGAAACAGGAAAATAGATACTTTGTGAGAAGGAAGAGAGTCAAGAGATAGAGCATTTAGGGAGAAGGGGGGAGATGCAAACATTGAGACGTGTTATATACATATACCAACTCCCCATGATAAATGTGTCCACTTTGGACTAAAATGTGCTCATGAGATTAAATGAATATTAACAAGAGACTCTTACACCCTTTCCCACCATTCCACAATCTCTCTTATCACCCAATATTTTCATTAGCCTAAAAATATGTGGGCAAGTGAATATAATGGCAAGAATTATAAAATAAACAACAAACTGTTGCAAAAGAGGTCAATTTGGACAGCAGCAGAGTGCTGAGATTCCTGGGGCATAAACTTATGAAGCCTTGACTCAGGAATCTCAGTGCCAGGCCCCTATCTGTATTACGCACAATGGTGCATTATATATTAGGTATAATCTAAAGTTGTATTGTTATAATATACCCACAAGAGTTACTCAGAAAGAATGCAGGAACTGTGGAATGCTCAATGGGAAAGAATATGGAGAAGCTGTGGCGGGCTGTGTTTGAGATATAATAATGAGTTAACCCCAGAGCCTCAACTTCCATGATGATTGGGAGGCAATACAGTGACTCGAGAAAGATAAGTCAAAGGAGGTCAACTGGTGAGAACATCTCTAAGGTGAGAAAATCTAGAATTTGCCATATTTTATGTTAAAATTGATTTTCATATTGTCAACTCACGATCAGAAACTTCTTTATTGTGAGACAATACAGTTAAAAAAAAAGCAAAACTTGTGTCTCCCAAGAAATTAAAATGAATGAAAGCAGTTGCTAATCTTTTTTTTTTTTTTCTTTTTCTTTTTGGAGACAGGGTCTCGCTTTGTAGTTCAGGCTGGCCCTGAGCTCACTATGGTGCCTAGGCAAGCCGCCGCAAACTCAGCAAACCTCCTGTCTCTGCCTCCCGAGTGCTGGGATGACAGGCGTGAGCCACCACGTCCGGCACTGTGGTATGCGGTGTCGATTGTTGGTGGGCGTGTCTCCACGCCCAGCATTATATGTGGTTACCAGGGATAGAACTCAGGACCTTGCGCTTTGCGAGGCAGGCGCCGGAACCACTGAGCTAACCCTCCGGCCCGGCAGTTGCTAATCTTTATCACAGTGTCTAGGATCAAAAGTTGGTAGTTTAAATACCCAAATAAAAGATGGTCACATATTTTAACTCTCTCAGCTTTATGCTAACTGGGTATATAGGATGTGTTGGAGCTACTGAAGTGTTAACAAAATTTTGACACGTTGGCGTGTGTTTTTATGGCGATTGTTCTTGTAACCGCCAATTTTTATGGTAATTCTTCTTGTGCATCATTCTTGTAATGAATGATGTGGATCATTCATTACACCAGGGGTTACTTTCCATACTGTAGGCATTGCACAGGACCTCAGGAATTCAAAAGTGAGTGTATAGATATTATGTTCTACGATGCTTCTACTTCAATGGCTTCTTCTGTGTGGACTATTTCTCTTTCCTTCTGGACAAACACTTATTCGTGATCTGCAACTCAGTGCAAATACCAATACTTGATTATATGATTGAATATTTCTACTACCTTATAAACTCATGAAGGCAGTGACTTTCTGAAATTTTTTATCCTTAATATTAAGAAAAGCTACATGAAACCAAATGGCTGTAAATAATATCACCTAAGTAGAAGGTAAAAATAAATTCATTACTGCAAAGAGGAAGCTGATCCTGTTTAGATTGCAAGTTGCTTAGTAAAGGTCAGTGATTTCATCACAATGTATGATATGTGCCAATTGATAAGAAGTCACAGAGGGCTCGGATTAACACCAAAGAAGAAATACTAACATAAAATTCAACTGCTTAGGGTAACTTTCCCAAAGAAAGAAAGTTATGCTCACCATGAGTTGTGATGGAAAATTTGGAGTTAGTTAAAGAAGTAAGAGTAAAATAAATTTGAGAATATAAAGAACTTCTAAAGGCTTTCATTGTTCAGGTGTTTAGAACATAGGACTTCAAATACTGTAACCTTTTGTTTGTATAATGTAACTCCTTTACTTCACCTCCAAACAACCATCCTTAAGTTAAAAAGTGAAACTCAGGGCCGGAGGGTTAGCTCAGTGGTTCCGGCGCCTGCCTCGCAAGCGCAAGGT
>PVIC010032646.1:0-20590 GCA_004025085.1 Thryonomys swinderianus | reverse complement strand
AGGGGGGAGGAGGGGGGAGTGGGTAGGGATATGGGTAAAAATGAGAATTAACTTGTGGCATATACTGGTACAAATTTCCCAATGTTATATGTGATTTTGAGATGTATATAAATTGTACCAATAAAGAATTCAATTAAAAAAATAAATAAATGTTGTTGTGTATTAGCTACCTAAGTTACATCATTTTGTTCTAAAACCCAGAGCAGGCATTAACTTAAGGATGTGTGGCTGCTGATTACATTTATTACAAAATCTTTGGCTATAAATTTATAACTTTTTTGACACTCCACATGTCTTCATATATACATGTATATTTGAATATATGAAAACTAACAAACTCCGTGGTGTTTTAGAAACACAGTCAACGCTGTAATCCAAAGAGGGATCAGCATACAGAGGACCGGCATCCTTCCTCTAGAGCAACACTTCAGTGTTCCACATTCCTTCAGCTTAGCAATTATGTTGTTGTCTAACAACACAGACCAACCTGTGCCCTAGTCTCAGGGCCATTTTTTGAGATTCAGTAAGTGCAATTATTTATTACATATTTCTTAAAATCGTGCTTATCCAGGCATGACACCACATAGTTGTAATCCCTACATCTGGAAGCCTCAATATTTGGATCAAAAGTTTGAATCCCAGCTGGGCAATTTAATGACTTTAGGAGATCCTATCTCACAATGAAAAATAAAACAAAATAAAATGGCTGGGAATGGGGCTTCATGTAAAGTGCCTGGTCCAAACCCCAACCAACAATTCAGGCTTATGGTCTCCGCATTTCTCTGAGACTCACACACCCTCTCACCTCTCTCCATGCAGCTCTTGCTCTCACTGCTGTGCAGCATCTACTCTGCTAACATGTTATAATTTCTTTCTCCTTCCTCTTGTTAAAGGGGATGTGGATATTTTCAAATTTTGTATATTTCTAATTAGTGAAAAATTCCACACACTCTCTAGAGTGTAATAAACACTTATTCTTTAGTGTCTTTATACAATTGTTCTGCTAATGAATTTTTATTCATAATGTGTTAGCTTTCCTGGATCAATTATTTCATAGGTCCTCTTTTGGAGGAGCAATGTGACAAGACGGTGCCGGCTTACACAACAGCCCAGATACATGCTTCCAAAACTAAAGGGTTCTGTGCAATATTTTGAAGTTATCATTGTTATTTCGTGTGGCATCCACAGTATGATCCTTCGGGTAGTAATGTGTTTTCATTGCTTGAACCAAACAGGGTTTTTCCAATTCTGTTAAGCATGAATTTCAGATTTTCCTCATAAAACTACACCTAAAGATGACTCTAGGCAATGTTCTCATGTGGTGTATTCTGAAGCTTTCTGCCACTAGAGCCTCTCATTACTAAGAGTTTTCCTAAATATTTGTTTTTGCTGATCTTCAAGTTTCGCTTAAACACCTTTACATATATTTCAGTCTTGAATTGACACTTGATTTCTTTTTTAAATTAAATTATAGGTATGGACTTTATCTTTTAAGTGACTTTCAGAAAGGTCCAATCGTGGCTGATGCATAAATTATGAGTTTGATTATTATTTTCATTTTTTTCCATTGTATTTCTTTAGACTGCTTTTCCCTTATTTTTCACCCCATTATCTGCCCAATTTCCAATCCTTCTCTCTGTCCCTACATACTGGTGAATTGCCTGGTGACCCCAGTGTGGTGTAAAGGACATCATCTTTGAGAAAATTCCTGAGGGTCAGAAAAAAGACCCTTTATTTGGAACGCCACAGAAAGTTGTCCCAAGGCCAAAACCCTACTGTGGGTAGAATCCTTCACGATTCTCTTATAGAACCCACAGTTCTGTCTCCTTTCTTTGCACCATGTGTAACAATAAGCTCTTCAGGCTTCTAGGGAAGACGTGTTAGGTCCTCGAAACCTAAACATCTTTTCTACCTGTGGGAAATAACAGGCTTCTAGGTGGGAGTAGATGCTAATGATGGTTTGAGAAGACTTCAACTGGAGCATTCTGACTCCAGAGAAAGGGCTGCATCTTGATCAAACACCAGTTAAAGAAAGCTTTTGAAGGCTTTCCAACTGAGCTTGCATGATTTCCAGCCCCCTCTTTGCCTAATGAGATCTTGGGCTCTCCTCAGGGACTATTTACACAGGAGACCCTGAGTTGTATACATGGAATATCTGGAGCTCTCTTTGGCCTCTGGGTAGTATTTAGTAGAGGAGGATTCAAAATCAGTCCTCTCAAGTAAGAGGCCTAGTGGTGGCAATTCTCGCCACCACACTGGGATTATGAGAATCCACAGCATCTCCTCCGTGCCAGGTGTCAGCCCCACGTACCCAGCTGGAGCATTGCAATAGATATGACCCTCTCCTGTTTGCCAAGTGCATCCTCCCTGTTTATCTTCTGTGTTGTTCATAGTTCTCCAGGAAATAGAAGCACAGAGATGTGTGTATGTGTGGAGGCAGAGAGGAAGAGGAGAGAGAGACAGACAGAGACAGAGACAGACAGACAGAGAGAGGGACCAATGTTTCCAACTTGAAGGTTGTCTCTGACAGATGACAGAATTCCTTCTTTCCCTGTGGGAAGTCATCTTTTGTGTTCTATTGGTCCTTCAACTGTCTGTGTGAGTTCTACATATATAAGGCAGTCACGTCACACAAATTCCACTGATTTAAATGTTACTCTTATCCAAGAGAACCCCTGCAGAATGACTCTACCAGTTTCTGGGCACCATGAACCATCAACATTGATTGCCCTGTTTCACAAAAATAGCAAAACACAAATACGTTACATTATGTTCCTCTAGCGTGCATGCTCTCTGTCCATCATCTGTCTTTCTCTGTTCAATTGTTAGAATTAGGGAGAATGAATAGGATTGATGGAATGGATTACACACTGTAATTTATTGTTAGATATTATAAAGATGTTCAAAGAAAATCATGTATTCAAAATTAAGAAAATTATGTCTTGCCTTGATTATAGAGAATATTGACAAAGTTGTAGAAATTTGTCTTAAAAGAACCAAATACAAATTCTGTGATTAAAAGTTGCAACCGAAATGAGCTAGCTACTTGAAAAGTTCAACAGCAAATTTAAGATGGTAGAGAAAAGAATCAGTAACTATGATAGATAATTTGGGAACATTCAGTCTGAGAAGAAAAACAATCCAAAGCAGTAACAACAAAAGAACAGAGCCTCGATGATCTGTGGGATGCCATCATGAGAAGTAGCATATACCTGATGGAGTTTAAGGAAAGAGAAGAAATAAAAAGGCAGATGGAAATTTCAAAAAGAAATAATTATTAGAAGTTGTCAAATTTAATAAAATAATCTATACAATCCAGAAAGTCAGCATAAACCAATTAAGATTAACTTGAGGAGATCCACATTTAGACTCATCATAGCCATCCTGTTAAAAGACAAAGAAAGAGTCTGGCTATCAGGTGAGAAAATGTTCATTCTATACAAACAGTGCTCAGGAAGTCTCCTAGCTGACTTCTCCTTAAGGCAATGGAGGGCTGAAGAGAACAGGATGACATATTGAAAGTACTGAAAGAAAAAGATTATCATCCAAGATGTCCATAAATAGTGGAACTACATTTCAAAATTCAAAAGATACTAAGAATCCAAAGGAAGATGGACTAGAAAATAAGTTGCATTACATTTTTTGTAAATTATTTAGTCTTTGTATACAGAAAGTCCAAAGGTGTACTTGAAATACTATTAATAATAAAATAATAAATGAATTCCGTAAGGTTACAGCATCAAAGTTAATATGCAGAAATCAATTTGATTTCTGTGTACAAGCAATGAATAATACAGAAACGGAATTATGAAACTGAGTTAGTATAGCATCAAAAAGAATAAATTATTTCATGAGTTCAAAAAAGTGCCAAATTTTTAATCTTAAAAATACAAAGCATTGAAAAAGTTAAGAAGATTAAAGTCAGCAGGCATTTTATGTTTTTAGAATATTTGATATTATTAAAATAGCAGTGAGCACCAAACTGATTTACATATTCAATGAAACCCCGTTCAAAACATCGGCAAGACATATTGTTCCTCAAAATTTGGCAAGCTAATCCTTAAATTAAAAAAAAGAACAGACTAACAGAAAGATTAAGCATTTCAATATCTAAACTTACTAAGTCTTCATGACAACGGGTTACTGATCAGTACGCATTCATAGAGCAATGGAATATAACGGAAGTTTGTGAAACTCTCACTACCACGGGACAACAGTGCCAAGACCACTTAATAGGGAAATAATAGTCTCTTCAATGGAGAATGCTTGGTGAGGGTCACTCTCAGGTAAATGAAGCTGAACTCCTTCACAATGCCATAGCGCAAATCAACTCAGAACAAAAGAGAGATCTATTCCTTAGTTGTCTGAATACTAGTGAATTGTGTGCAAAGTGAAGAGTAATTTTATAAACTGATTATCTCAGATTCATCAGACAACAAATGTATTTTACTTTTTAAAAAATGCCCACTGATTTTGCCTCTAGCCTTTAGGGACAGAGGCTATATACATTTTTGATATGTACAAATTTTAAAAACAAATACGTTGTGAACGTGAAAAGGCTAGCAGAATCCTCATAGAGTAAAAATTAAATTCCCTTTCACTGGAGCATGAATTTGCTTTATTCTCTTGTTTTTAATTGAACTCTTTATTGGCCTTGTATATCATCTTAAGGTTTCCAAGACACAGCATGGAAAAAAGTATAATTTCCTGGGAGTATGGCTGCACATCTTCCCGACTTGAACAGGAAGAGTTTCAGTTGCATAATTATTAGAAAAGCATTGAGAGAAACAAGAGACCGACATGATTTTACTTGAGTCCCCCTCACACGACGATGGTGCAGAGCAGACTGGAGAATCATCCTGCAGGGTCCGGATGAAGTCTCAGTATTTCCCTGCCTGCATCTCTGGCTGTGAACTTTTACTGGGAAAGTCTCTTCTTCTTGCCTTAGATGAGAAACAGCATCTAGCAGGTGCTGGAGTCTGGGAAATGCCCTCTCCCAGGGGAGAGAAGGCTCTTATGAAGTGATTTTCACTGAAAAGTAAGGGTTTGCTTTGAAGACTGCCTGGGACATATTTCTAAGTGATTATCCCCTTCCTCCACCAAAACTATACAGTACTTTTCCTTCTCCCCTTATCCGGAAAGTCTCCCAGGTCTTCTGAAGTTAAACTCAGAAGATGAGAATCCTACCAAGACTGAAGACCCTGGGAAACTACCGGCCTCACCGTGTTTTCAATGACTGATCAAAACCCGTTTGTCTTGCCTCCTAGTTTATGGATCCAGCAGCTTCTCCATGGCATGCAGTGAATTTAGGGTCTGAGTCTCTGAATTTACCTGTTTCTGCAGATTTTATAAGAGCAGTTTGGCCTGTGAATTCAATTTTCTAACAGGCCTAAGAGAATTCACTGATTTTGTTTCAGAAATGTTTTTATTATCTTTTCTTTATAATAAGGATGAGTTTGTGGACTTCCAACTTTTACATGACCTAAACAAAATCAAATGACCACTGACACAATTAAAAATATATTAGAATAAAATTTACATAATGCAATATCTTCCAGTTCTATCTCTTTGTAAGTGTTAAGTTCAGAGGTGTTAAATATTTTTGTATTTTGATGAAACCATCACCATCACACATTCACATAACTGTTTTCCTCTTAAAAAACAGAGGTTCTACACCCACTAAACAATAATTGTTCCCTGTAGCTTCTGGCTTCTGCCAGCTTATTTTTGGCCTCAATTATTTGGAACCCCAAGCACCCTCATGCATGGTAGTCCTGCTAGGAATGAGACCATGCCATTTAAAGAAGATCTAAATGATTCAGCCTCCTCAGTGCCACAACTTCCTTCTCCGTTAAGGTAGAAAACATTGCATTGTGTCTAGGGATCATATTTTCTATTATGATTCTACACTCTAACTCTTGTGAATAATGTTGCTATAAATGTGAGTGCACAAAAATTCTCAAGACCCAGGTTTGAATTCTTTGGGTTATTCGCTTTTAAAGAACTGATTTACTGTTTTCCGGAGGGTTGTAAAATTGTACAGTCTGACCAAGAGTCCATAAGAGTCCTCACTTTGACTTGTTACTTTCTATTTATTTTTTTAGCAATTATCCCATTGTGTGAGGGACAGGATATTTCATAGTGATTTATTTGTACTTCCTGAATAATTAATGATGTTGCAAACACTGTCAGTTTGTTTACTGGCCATTCTGATGACTTCTTTGGGGGAAATGCTCACTCAAATCATTTGCCTAATGTCTTTAGTTAAGTGTTAGACATTATTCATATGTTCTACATATTATTTTTTTACCAATATAGAATTTACAAATATTTTGTCCCAATTTGTACATGTCTTTTCCCTCTATTAGGGTGTGGTTTGATTTCCCAAGGCACTAATTTTAATGAAGCTAACTTTGTCTATTTTTTAATTGTTACCTATGTCTTTAATATGATTTATAAGAAATAATTTCCAAATCCAGCACTTTGATGATTTAGCCCCATATCTTCTTCTAACAGGTTTATAATTCTACAATTTATAGTAAGACCTCTGACACATTTTTATTTAATCTTCATATACAGTGTGTATAAGGTTTTAACTCCAGTTCTTTGTTGCCCGTAGACAGGACTGTCACACTCCTGACCTGGGCAGGCACAGCTCCTATTTGCCTGAAAGACAGGAGCTCACTTCTGGAGCCTGTGTCTTCCGCTCACTGTTCATCTTTATGCAGTTTCACAATGTTTTGAGCTCTGTAGCTGGGATTTAACTGAGATGGAAAATCAGGAATCAATTGCATAACAACAAGCAAAAGGCCCAGAAATGGATGCTGCTTTAGAGGCTGTGACCACATTTTTTTGAAAGCAGGAAGTTTAAATCCTTCAAGTTCATTCTTTCATAAAGTTACTTTGGTTTAGGTAGTCCCTTGAGTTCCATACAAATTTTAAAATGGATCTGTGTATTTCTGCAGGGATTTGGGAAGGGATCGCGTTAAATCTGCAGGCTTCTTTTTGTAGCACTGACAATATTAAATCTTAATGATCTTAAGAATATTACATCTCTTCAACCATACATAGAACATTTTTTGGATTAGGTTACATATTATGACAAAAAATAACTATTCAATTTAAGAAGACTTGAATCATACCAAGTATCTTTTCAGACCATAAAGATGAACTACAAATCAGTTACTGAGTGAAAATTAGAAAAGGAATAAATATTTGGAAATTAACACACTTAATATCTAATGATATAAAGAATAAATCACAAAAGAGATGAAAAACTTCATACAAGTAAAAATGAAAGTCCATGTCAAAACCTACTACAAAACAAATGTACAAAACCAGATCAATAAATGTCTGCGTAAAGTAAGAAAGATTTCAAACAGCACTAAGGTTTTCTGGCAGAGGCCAGAAAGAGAACCAGTGAAACCTGATGTTACCAAAGAAAAGGAAATAAATACTAGAGCAGATACATATGAGCTAGAGATGAAGAATAAAGTAGAAAAAATAAATGATACTGACAGTTTTATGAGAGGTCAATAGAACTGAGAAAATATTAACTAAACTGAGAAAACTAAGGTTAGAAATTAACGGGATATTATAGTTTATAGCAATATAAAAGATCAAAAGAGAATACTATGAACAACATATGATAAATTTTATATCCTAGAAATAAAGGATAATTTCTAATTTAAAATAATTTATGAAAGTTCTATTGTGAGAAATAGAAAATCTGAGAACATGAATAGTGAATGAAGATATGAAATTAGTAGTTAATAACCTCACTACAAACAAAAGCCAAGAACAAGTGGGTTTTGATAGTGATTTCTAAAAAATATTTAAAACCAATTGATGATTTTTCTCAATCATGTAAAACTGTACATACTGAATACGTGCAATTATTTGATTATCAATTAAGCACTGAAAAGTTTTTTTGAGGAAAAATGAGAATGGTAAAGTTAAGACTTTTTTTTCAAAATTATATAAGACATACAATGGAACATCCTAAAGTTATTTCTATGCAGAATAAGGCAGTGTAGGGAAAATGGTATAAGAAATAATATAAGAAAGACCAGAAAATATAAAACACAAAATAAGATGGATAGAGTAATTCAAATATACCAGGATTCACAATAAATACAAATCATCTAATGAAAAGAGCTCCTCAGAATTGTTCATAAAAACCTTTTCATATACTCTATAAAGGCACATTTTAGAAAATTACTATATAGCTATTAAAATAGTAAGCACAAAAATAGATTCTAATAGAAAAGAAGTGTAACAATGCCAATAAAAGGACAGTCTTCTTTGCCCAGAAAGGAGACAAATTATAAAATCTGACACATAAGAATCAAGATAATGTCATGCAAAGTACAAATTCCCAATGAGGAATGTGATCATAATGTATTCCCAAAATGCACCAATAACCTCAATGTATTAAAAACAAAAAAAAAAATCTTAGGCAAATACCGGATCTTCTCATTGATATGAGCACCGGTAGAAGCAAATGAGCTCTAGTCGTATGACAATCTTTTTAGAATGGGAAATTTCCAAAGGAAATTTGGTGTGGGGATGTAATGAGGGAAAGGAATAAATATGATTCTGAAAGAAAATAAAAGAGCATGTATATAGGGGGTGGGAGGTGTGGGTGGGGATATGGGTAAAAATGAGAATTGACTGTGTCATATATTGGTACAAATTCCCCAATGTTATGTGTGATTGTGAGATGTATGCAAATTGTACCAATAAAGAATGCAATTTAAAAAAATAATCTGACACATATCTCTAGTCTCTGATCTCAGAAGCATGGCGCCCAGGTTTAACATTGCATCAGCAGTTTATGTCTTGTTGGAAAGCACACTCTGTTGGTCTTTAGAGTCTTCTGAGTGCATCTGTTTTCCTACAAGTGACTCAAGTTTATTCTTCTTTATAGCAGAGTACTACTCCATTGGGTACAAGCATCAGGTTTTAATTCATTCATCTGTTGATGTAGCTAAGATTTAACTATTATAAATTGCACTGCTATGAATATGGATGCACCTTGAGACCATAATAGTGAAGTAACACAGGCACAAGAAATATCAGTGGTTTCTCTTATAGGAAAAACTATATATACATATATATGGATATACCTTATGAAATAAAAGATAGATAATAGGAAAAGAGAAAAAAATATATTGCTATCCAGAGTGGACAATGTATCTAGAAGTCTACCCTGACTCAGTACACTTGTCTTATGTGCTTTATAAGTTCTTCATCCTATTAGTCTGGCTTTCAATTTGTATATGTGATGGTTAATTTCATTAGGTCTTAAAAGATAAATGAATCTGATGCTGGAAAATAAAAGCAGGTAGAGGGCAGGAGCAAAAGTACATCTGATACATGTGTGCCAATTCCCTACCAGGGACATGACTGTCACACACTACACACAGGGACCAATAGGAGTGGAAAATATTCCAGAATGACATGGAGTATAATGTACTCAGGCATGTGAGTGCCTCTTCATGTAACAGTGAGTGTTTCCCGAGTGGATGTGGATAATTTTCCCTGATGAAAGCCCCAAGGAGTCACTGCTTTGAGATTTATCCCCAGCGTGCTGCTTACTTGTTGCAAGTCATTAAACATTCTTTACTCTTAAACAACAACTCAACTCAAAAAAAAGTATCCTGTTTCAACCGAAGTTATCCTTAATGGCATTTTCATTTTGTTGAATAGTCTGGAATTTAGTGAAAGAAATATTTTAAATTTACACTAGGAAGACAACATATTTATTAGTAATGGCAGTACTGAAATATTTTTATGAAGCCTAGAAATGTGTGCCATAAACTTGTACTGCAAAGCCTTGTGTCAAGGAGAATTAAAATCTAGGAAAAGCAAATTGGAAGGTACTTTATTTGTGATCATGAATGTTATCCATAGTTACAAACACAAAGGGTTTCTTTAGACTCACAAAGCAAAATTACTGGCATCCTAAATATGGTATAACTGTCATTCTTCTCACCTGGTGTCTTTTTCATTTTTGGAATTCTTTTGTTTGATGTCTGTCTGTCTGTTTGTCTATCTGTCTGTTTTGAGACAGAGTCTCCCCATGTAGTCCAGGCTGGCCTGGAACTCATGGCATACCCTCTTCTGGCCTCACACTCAGCCAGGTGCTGAGCTCACAGGCATGCACCAGTGTCTGCAGCAGGACCGTGTCATGCTGCTTCAGCATTGACAGTGGGCAGGAGCAGAGCCACAGGAGAGCAGCCACTGTGGGAGTCCTGCTTTTACGGGGATCCTCGTGTCCGCTTTGTTCACACTGCACCAGAAGCTGCCTTGAGTAAAGCATCAGTGTGCAATGTTGTGCACACTCCTTGCCTTGGTTTCCTGAGCATGAACATCGGCACAAATGTGTCCACTCCCTGCTGTTCTAGTGGTGCCACCCAGGCTCAGAGAGTCTCAGCAGCATACCATGCACAGCACCAGAACTGACCCTTGAGTCGTCTCCTCTCTAAGCCCTGAGTCCCTCACATTCCCACGGGGATGCTGGGCAGCAGGCATGCAAACTGCACTGTACGGAGAAACGAGCTTTCGATCAGGTGTTATAAAACCTCTGCATCCGGCTCTACTCCATACAATAGCAGAATAGGACATAGCAGCGGCCCAAATGTGGAGTGTAATTATTACTACCATCCCTACGCCTGTTATCTGCACCCCTGTGTCACTTGACTGAGAGCCACAGCCAAGTTATGCTCCAGTTCCAGTTAAAGATAAATCTCCCAGTGTTTGAAATTGGCCTAGAAGGTGGCCAAAGTTCCTCATTCTCATTTGTCTGTAACATGTAGGTATCGCCTGTTTATATTCTTATGACACGCAGTTTTAGTGGTACCTTCTTTTACAATTTCTGCAAGCTTCTAGGAATTAGTTACTCCTTCTAGAACACTCATCCTGTAACATCTGCAGTGACAATTTGTCCTATTACTCACTAGTCAATCTGCTCTTAGGATTGTGGGGGCTTTTCCTATGCCCTTCCTCTTAGACCTCACAGGTGTGTGGGCTTCCTTTTATGTTTCAATAATAGAGAGTTACTATCTTTGTTCAGCTCATCACATAGCTTTTGATTTCTACCAAACTGGCCATGCCCTGTTCTGAATATTCAAAATTAATGAGTGTATTATTTCCATCAAAGATTTTTATGTTCTCAATACTAACCACATTATGAAAGCCTAGACTGTTAACTGCATGAATTCTCTCCTCTGATATAATGAAAAATACACTCAGAAATGTGTCCTGCCCACTGAAAGTGTAAGCTTTTATAGAAAAGCCATATTCAACAGTCTTTTAAAATTATTATGATTCTGAATTATCAATTAAAACATTTTATTAGTGCATATTTGATTTCTGTTAGTACATAATGATTACATTCATTCCAGGGAATTGGTACATGCACATAACACATCTCAATTTTCTTTTCCCTCCACTCCCCTTTCATTTTGCCAGCATTAGATTCATTTATTTATAAGTCACTCTAAAGTTAATTATCATATATTCAGGTTAATAACCAAGACAGGCCAAAATCTTACAAAATACATGGAATGATTACACTAAAACATGATACACCTTTAGATTCATGGCCCATGTTGGATTATAGCAACTTTTATTTACCTTTTTTCCTGTCTTTTTACTTTGCATTTTATTAATATATTAAGTTTTTCATACAATGAAATCATGTGGTAATTAAGGTTGTGTCAGTTTTCCTTTATTTAAAACTTAAATGTTTTAGCTGGGCATGGTGGCTCACACTTGTAATCCCAGCACTCAGGAGGCAAAGGCAGGAGGATTGCTGAGTTCGAGGCTTTCCTGGGCTACATAGTGACATCAGTCCCAGCCTGAACTACAAAACGAGACCCTGTCTCAAAAAAAAAAAAAAGACTTAAATGTTTTAATAATCCAATAATCACTGGAAGTAAAGATCAGGGGCTAATCTACCACATTTGCAGATGTGTTAGTGTTTTTGAGTTTTCTGTAAGGCAGCCAGCCTTACAGCTGTGAGGAGGAGTTGGCCTGGGATACCCAAGATCCTGGGTCTGACCCCACACAAAATTACTCGGTCACTCAGTCAATAACACTTTTCTATAGACCAGAAAAATCTTCTTTTTTGTAAATATTAATTTCCATGAAAATTATACACCGCTATCTTCTGTTGTTTCTGTATTAGTTTAAATTGTATAAGTAAAAAGCCAGCACAATAAGAGAAACTCTTCAACCAAGAGACTTGTTTACAAGAGCAAAGATTCTTAAATTCTTTTCATGTATCTGTGTATGAATGCACTACATCACTCTGAGAAATAAATGGTGGCTTTGAGCCCTTTTTCCACCCACGAATGAACATTGGGGTGGCTCTCGGGCAGGTCTTTAGACGTAGCTCTGACCCCAGAGTTGCGAAGAGCTGCCTGAGACCAGCAGAGGTCGTCAGAGCCAAGACAGGCACTTGGAGTGTGTCCTCCTCATGGCTCCTGTCAAGTTACCACGGTATCTAAGGAGAACAGCACCGTGTAAGGTCACAATGACCTTCAGAGGGCTTGTTTTGAAGAGCAGAGTTTAAATAACACAACAGTAGGAGACTGAGTCTGACTATTCAGAAACACGTTTCACAAAATGTCATTACCTTTAAACTCTGCTGGCAAGGTCACTGTATCTCATCCAATTGTTTAATATTTGTGGAGAGTAATAAATGTCTTTTATAATGTCAAAACTTTTTTTAGTCCAGTTTTATCTTTTACATGAAATTAATAAAGACACATGGACATAATATCTACTGATACATTAGCTTTGAATAAATGTAGTCATGTTACTATGTATTATGTTTCTTATAAATTAAAAAGGAGAATGTTGCTAATCAAAGTATAAAAAAGGACTAATGTAGAAGGTGCTTAATGAAAAATCAGAAGACAGCGCAATCATTCACTGTGACCTTCGCACAGAAAGACCTTCCTTCATTAAAATTCAGAGTGAATAAACAAGGGTTGTGGTGCTGAAAAGCAAAGTTGCAATCTACTCCAAACATCAGTTTGGGCTTCCGGTCCACAGAGTAGAAGCAAAATGTACACTTGAAATGTTAGAAGTGAAAACAAATATCTGAAAATAGTTGTTACCCAAGAGGTGAAGTACACTTGCAGTAACCCTGAACAGACAGCTAACGAGGAGAATTAAGAAGTGAAGATTTACTGCCAATCAGAACAAGGACAGTGAAGAAATGATGAGCGATGAGAGTGGAAAACACACAGATCAGATGGAAAAGCTCCAGTTTTCTCTGAGAACAATTTTGGGCAGAAGAATAGGAAATAACTGGGGGAAGGAAATATGCAAATATAGTGCTTCAATTTTCTTAAGAATTGAAAGAAAATTTAAATCCATCTTGAAAAGAATATTGTAAATCCAAGCATGTTTTAAACCAGAGTAGAACAATTCTCCTCAAAACAAATGAAGACTGTGGTGTGTGCACAGAAATCTCGCTGAGCCGTCTCCTCTGCTATAGTCTCTGTCCTGTCACTTTCCCTACAACCCTAATCATTCCTGTCCACATGTTAACATCATGCATTTTTTCTTTTGCAGTGTATCCAGGGACTTTACTCTCACTGTTTGAAGTCTTTTTAAACTTATATTAGAAATATTTGCCTGCTTTTCAGAGTAAGGATTTCTGGTGTTTCTGAAATCACTTCAAGTCCTCTATGTACACATTATAGGTATTTCCTTATGTTATTATGTCATACAAAGAAACATGACTTATTTAAACCAATCCATAATTTATCTGTGGTAGCATGTGCTATTTATATCAATAAATATTTTTCTGAATAAAGGAATAAATAAATGAACCAGATAATAGTCTTCAATCATTCCTCAACATCAAAAAGACCCTTACTTAAGTATTTACTTTGATGGAAAACATGAAATTAGTATTCCGGGATCAAACATGATTGGCTCTGCCGGGCATGGTGGCTCACGCCTGTAATCCCAGCACTCGAGAGACAGAGGCAGGAGGATTGCTGCGTTTGAGGCTTGCCTGGGCTACATAGTGAGCTCATGGCCAGCCAGAACTACAAGGTGAGACCCTGTCTCAAAAAAAAAATTGATAAAAAAACATGATTGGCTCAAATTTGTATATTTAAATGTTACATAAAATGAAGATAGCACTCAAGAAACAGAATATTTGCATCAAAAAGAAAGAAAGGCCTGAACTCTGACTTTCAGAAATAAAGTATGTATAAAGTGGATAATTTTCAAGCCAAACTAGGGAACTGGGAAATACTGTTAGAATATCAGGTTGTCTGAGCCTGTGTGTGCTTACTAGATCGTATCTTGATTACACTGACAGCTACGAATTTCTCAGGTAAGTATCTTGAGAAAGGAAAAGACACATAAATAATATAGTTGATAAAAGTTAATTTAAGTTCTCAGACTTTCTCATAACCCTGGATATCTTAGGACAACTTCTTAAATATCTTAAATAATATTTTAATGGCTATATGTGTAGGAAATAGTCTATGTCCCTTGCCCCCCAAAAGCTATTCTGTTTACAGTTGGTACTTTTTAATGTGAATGCTGCTTCTTTAATAAAAACTCTTTGCAATGTTTAACAGTAAGTGAGCCTGGGAGGGGAAGCCATGGAACCTCGCGAGAATCACTGTCCCTCCCAAAACTCCAGGGACGCCTAGCTCTGCACTCCAGCTCTAAGTGTCACCTGTGCAGAGGAGCACTGAACTACATCAGGTGCTTGGATCACAGTGTGGGCTCTGCCCCAGCCTGGCCCTGTGACCTCGGGCATCTCTTATTGATCTCATGGATTTAATATTTTTGTTACACAACAAATTCAATAAGTTATATTGCCACTAAAGAGCAGTCTAGTGCAGCTCTGAACTTTCATGGACCAGGGCATGTTTGTTAGGGCGGGGATGCAACTCCACGCTAGAGCCCTGCTTAGCATGTGTGATGCTCAGGGTCCAATCTTCAGTGCTGCTTAAACCCAAAAGAAACATTTGTTAAGGTGTAAAATACAATGGTTGCAAAAATGCAGCTTGACCTGATAGAGACTACTAATGCTACTTCACAAATAAGTACATTTTTTTACCATGAATTTTGGACTTTTTTAACATGTAAATTTTTTGACAAGTAAATTTTTTCCTGAAACGTCCAAAAATGGCCACTTTATAAACTATTTGAATAATCAAACTATCCAGATTGTTTTTCTAATATTTTCTAATATATTTCATCTTTGATATGCCGTTCTACTGATACAAAAAAAGAGAAATAGAGCAAATAATCATCCAAGAAAATATTTATACAGGAAATAATCAAAGCATTGTTACTGGAAATAGCATTGAGAACCACTAACCCAAACATGTGGAATCCAGAGTGCACGAAACTCAGACATTTTTGGCACCAACGTAAAACCACGGCTACCACAGGTTCAGTCGTGCACCTGCCCTGATATGAAAGACCTCAGTCATGATCAGGGCACACCAGAAACACTCTATGAGGTTACTCTTAAGTAATAGATATATATTTTTCTAAGTGTCCATGATCTACAAGGGAATTCTTTTTTTAAATTTTTTCTTTTAATTCTTTTTGAGACAGGGTCTCGCTTTGTAGCTCAGAAATATGAGCCCAGCCTATGAAGCCCAGGCAAGCCTCAAACTCAGCAATTCTCCTGTCTCTGCCTCCCGAACGCTGGGATTACAGGCGTGAGCTACCACGCCCGGCACTGTGGTATGTGGTATTGATGGCTGGTGGGTGTGAGTCCCATGCCCAGCATTCTATGTGGTTACCGGGATCAAATTCAGGACCTTGCACTTTGGTTTGTTTCAATAGACTCCATTACTGAGGCATCAAAAGGAAAGATCACATCTGTATATTGCATAGACACACACACACACACACACACACACACACGCGCGCGCGCGCTGAGACATACTCACTCTTGGTTCCTTTTCTTTGAAGAACCTTTACTATTACACCATACAACTGATGGATTGGTCATCTTTGTTATGTGAACAGCCCACATGTGTGAGCTTTTCCCTTTATCCTCATAGGGATTAGCACAGCTCGGAGACAGGTGTATCGAGGGGCTATTCCATTGATATATTTTAATTTTTTGACATTTCATTCACAAATACTGTGCTACTTCATGATTTTTTTTTCAAATTTAGTTGTGTGAGAATCTTAATAAAGTGGTTGATCACACCGATTGTAAAAGGGACTATTTTCTCAGTTACATTCTTCAATATTGAACTAGAGGCTTGATACTAGAATGATTTTTCCCCTGGTGCTGTGCTAAATAACTTTTATTTGTAATTCATCTCTCAAGTCCTTTCCTCTTGATTATTCTTCTCTATACTTCCTGGAAACAAAAAGAAAATAAGTCTGAGGAAGACAAGAGACAAAAAGGGAAATTATACTTTATATTTACTACTAACAAAATGAGTAAACGAAGTTTAACTCTTAAAAAATGTAAGATAGCTCATCTCAAATTTATTTTTAAATTATTTATAAATAATCTTTCTAATTATCCAGTAGTAATCTTTCCAATCATCCAATTATCCAGTAATAAATATATGTGGCTATTTTCCACTAACAAGGGATGTTCATTATTTAAAATTTTTAACTAGATCTAAATAAATCTTTTCTTCACTTTAATTGTACTAATTTCAGATATTTCCTTAGTGAGTGGAGTTTCTAACCAGTTTCATGAACTTTGTTATCATATACATCTTTCTTTAAAAAATAAAAAAGTAGAACGTATATCATTGCAAGAGAATTTGTTGCATAATTTAAGAAAACAGCTTTGCATCAACACATAAAGTTCTTGTAAATGACTCAGAGCTGTCACTGAAGTTTTTTTTTGCCACAATACATACACGTTTTCCCTATGCAGCTGAAAGTTTGATAAATATAATGTTTATTTAATAGTAATTTTCTTTTGGAAAAATAAACATTATCTTATTTGGATGAATATTTGTCCAGAATTCTGTAATAACAAGACTCAGATTATTTCTGTTCATTCAAAATATTAGCTAGCAGGCAATCTCAGGAAGTGAGAAATATGATTTTAAAGAATCAGTTTATTACAAAGAAATATGGTTTGAAGACCTTTTTAAAAATTATATATATTTGCCATGGAATAAGTGTTTAAGTAGCAAAATGAATGTTGAAATGTTGGTATTTCTAATTAGGTAGCAGCGATAAATCACACACATTTGTGCATTTCTGACTCAAGTGGAGTGGTTTTTTTTTATATTTCATTATAGAAAAAGTATGTGCTCTATAACTTAGGTAAAGCTAACATTTTTTTAAGTTTGAATCTTTTTTTTTTTTTTTTTTTTTTTGAGACAGGGTCTCGCTTTGTAGTTCAGGCTGGCCCTGAGCTCACTATGGTGCCCAGGCAAGCCGCCGCGAACTCAGCAATCCTCCTGTCTCTGCCTCCTGAGTGCTGGCATTACAGGCGTGAGCCACCATGCCCGGCATTGTGGTATGTGGTGTTGATCGTTGGTGGGCATGAGTCTCCACGCCCAGCATTATATGTGGTTACCAGGGATCGAACTCAGGACCTTGCGCTTGCGCGGCAGGCGCCGGAACCATTGAGCTAACCCTCCGTCCCAAAGTTTGAATCTTTACTAGTACATTATATATGTATGTCATGATCACATTCAACATTGAGAATTTGTACCAGTATATGACGATTTAATTCTAATTTTTCCCCTTCCCCTACCCACCGTACAACCCCCTGCCCCATATACATAAGCTTTATTTCCATTTTTTTAACTGTCCCATTTTTCTTTTCTGTTACTTACCCCTAAAACCCATTTCCTTTTAAATATTTACTATTTCTGAATATCTATCATGCATTCTAGAACTCATTTACATCTTCAGTTTCTCATACCAGAGAAAAGATATGATATTTATACATTTGTGGTCTATTTATTTCATTTATGAGCATGTCCTTAAAGTATAATCTTTTAAGTATAAATGACTCAAAATTATCATTTTATGCAGAATAATACTCCATTTTATAAAAAAAATCAGTATAGAGTTGATGGGTATTTGGGTTGTTTCCAAGATTTAGCTATTATGAATTGAGCTACTAAAAGCATGGGTCCACATATGTCACTGTGATATGAATCTTGTAATTCTTTCACGTATGTTCCCAGCATTTGAGCTGCCTAACATCTTAAATTTAAATAACACATTCTATGGGGCCAGGGATTTAGCTCACTGGTCCTGACATCTGCCTTGCAAGCGCAAGGTCCGGAGTTTGATTCCTGCTCACCACATACCACAGTGCAGATGTGGTGGTTCACACCTGTGATCCCAGCACTCGGGAGGCAGAGACAGGAGGATTGCTGAGTTCGCGGTGGCTTGCCTGGGCTACATAGTGAGCTCAGGGCCAGCCTGAACTACAAAGCGAGGCCCTGTCTCAGAGAGTGAGAGAACACATTTTATGTTTTTAAAATACTTAACACCAGCAGACAATGGTCAACTACAGAAGACAATGACATCAATTCACTGAGTTATTCATAATAGGTTTGTTGGCGCCAGCACTTGCTCTGATGTCCAGAGCATTATATTGATTAGTAAGTAAAACATAGCTTGAAGAACCTTAAGGATATATGTCTTCTTTTTTCAAAAATTGTTTTTAAAGATTCTAGTTTTTAGAACATCATCTGGGAAATCAAGGATATTTTCAGGCTTCCAGGTTCCCCAAGATGTCTCTTTTCTTCAAATCTATGGGAAAATAGGAGCTGATATACTGTTTCAAGGGCTATCACCAACCCCCAAACTCCACACCCTACACATTTTAGAGCTTAAAATTTTTTAATTTACTCTTGTTTCTCTGTGTGTCTATACTATACACACCTCTACTCTCCTCACTGAGACAGCAGCACTGTGCCTCCAGGGTGGGAGTTCATGTGGCCCTCACCCAGGATCAGGGCTGGGGCTCTGTTTGCTCTGTGCTCTAGACACTGCCTCCCCAGGATTGTCTTTGTTCTCTTGTAGCTCAATGAGCTTTCCTAAAATGAAGCAAGACTTTAAAAAGAAGGAAAAGTCAGTTTTTCCAACCTAAGATATTCTCCCTTAGACTTCTTTCTCCCGATGGCTATTGTTCTTTGCTCTGTCATGAATAAGTTAGTAACTTTGTGCCTCTAAGTAAGGTTTTACAACCTCTTGTTTTCATACGATCTTGTTTTAACCCAACCAAAACCACCAAGATACGCTAAGTTACAGAACTCTCCCAGGTTTACTGATTGTCTTTGTTCTGCTTCTGTCCACAGATTTCTTCCCTTAGGGAGGCCACGCTCCCTCCACAACATGTGTCAAACTCAAGCCCTTTCTTTGTGCTGGGCTCAGCCTTTGGACGTGAGTTCACTGAGCCAGTGTGCACCTACTTAAATCCTCCATTTCAACTGCTGGTCTCTCTGATCTTGTAAATTCTGCAACAAAAACAATTATTTTGAACTCCTTGCAGGTAAATCATATGATCTCCCATGTGTGAGTGTGGTACTGGAGTTTGAACCTAGGTCCTTAGCATTGAACTATATTCCATTAAGAACTGAATTCCCAAGGTTATGATCAAACTTGTAAACTTCCTACCTCAGCCTAACAGAGCATTGGAAATACAGATGTTTACCAATATGCCTGACTCCATTCTTTTGAATACACTATGTTAAGAATTAGCCCATCAGCCTTGACTCCCCTAAAGAAAAGAGTTCAGGAGGAACTCAGCAGTGTGTAACACCAACAGATCTAGCACCCTGCAGCTGTGAGCACTGCTGGACTTGGCTATGGAGGATCCTATAGTCTGTAGGGCTGACCTGGGTCTGTAGGAAGACCACTCCTCTGCATCTCTTGAGGCAAGTGTGCTACACTGCATGAATATCTTCCTCCTGCAACCTCCCATTGGTGATAGTCTTCCCCCTCTAAAATATACTTCCCTTCCTTTACCAAATGTGCAGATGTCCAAGGGAGGCAAAGAGAAAAACAAAAGGATCAATAAGACAATAGAAAAAATTTAATGAAATAGCAAAATTAAGCCCTTACCTAGGAATAGTTACCTTCCAGATGAATGGATTAAATTTAGTGGTCAAAAACAGAGATGGAATGGATTAACAAAACAAGATAAAACCAATACAGTTAACTATAAGCTGTCTATGAGAAACTCATTCCATTTTTCTTTCCTACTCAGAAACACCTTTATTTTTGTTCCCTACTCCCGAATTAGAATGCATTCAGTAGAGGTGCTTCCCTAGCCCAGGGAAAAAACAACAACAACAACAACAACAACTTGACAATTCTATGACTTTTATAATTATTTTAATTAATATAGTTTGCTATACTGACTTTTAAGTTGCAAATTGTATTTCAGTTTTAAGGACATCAACTGGATGAAAGAAAAGAATGTGGAAAACTACTCCACTCAAATAGAAACCAAGAGAAAGCAGGAGAATCACACTTGTAACAAACAAATTAGACTTTAAATTGAAGACTATAAAAAGAGTTAACACAAATTATTTTATAATGATAAAGAGATCAGTGCAGAAAGAGGATATGTAACAAATTCAAG
>PVIC010032645.1:0-13005 GCA_004025085.1 Thryonomys swinderianus | reverse complement strand
TCTCTCTCTCTCTCTCTCTCTCTCTCTCTCTCTTTCTCTATAGGAAAGAAAACAGTTATTTACAGGAGAAAACCAAGAGCAAGCAGAATACTCTCCATATTTTTGCTCTCTTCTGATATAAAGGAACATGGCAAAAATCTCTAACAAAAGTCAGGTTTTTTGTTTGTTTGTGTTTTGCAGTACTGGGGATCGAACTTGGGCCCTTGTGCTCCCAAGGTTGGCACAGTCCCACTTAAGCTAAATCCCCAGCCCCTAAAAGTCAGTTTTATAAGAGAGAAAATCAATTTTTAGTCAATATACAAAGCCAGAAAACATCTTCAGTTTAGAAACACATTAAATAGTGTGTTTACTAAATAGGTAATATTTACATAAATTTTCTTATTGGATTCTCATAACCTCTCCATGAGGAAAATGTGATGAATGCACTTATGAGAGAAATGAGAATTTCAGTAGTGAAACTTATTTCTATTTGTAGATATTTGCAATACACAGTGATTACACTCACCTTGGGGAGTTGGTGCCTCTACTGTGATGGGTGATTATGGCAGTTTGAGAAAGAAAAGTCCAACTGATTGGCTCAGCCTAACTGAGTAGAGCCGAATGTATTTACTAAAGACAAAAGGCTCCACTGAGTGTGAATGGTAGCAATGAACAGGCTTATGGGCTTAGTGGAATAAAAGGGAAAGAGGAAGGAAGGCTCACTTCTGAATCTTAGACGGAAGCTCTAGTCTTCACCCTCGCCTTGCACATTATCTCCTGGCTTGCAGTGTAGAGCCTTCAGGCTTCTGCCGAACAGCCTTCAAACCCCTGTTATGAACTAGCACTCAGGGCCCTACAGTGTGATCTCCAGGCCTAAGGCTTTGACTGGATGCTTTTGATCTCCAGGCCACAGACAGCCCTTTGTCACTCTCCCATACGTAACTTGAGGGTGGCCTTTATGAACCTACCTTGTAAACCCTCATACCCTTACATATCTTATATTAAATCTCTTTCTCTTTTGAGCACTGATTGATACAAGTGTGTAACACATCTTAATTCTTTTTTGTTCCCTGACCCTCCCCTTCTCTTTTCTCCCCCTATATCTTGGTTGCCTTCCAATTTGCAAAAGATCTATCTTCTTATTCCTTATTATCTATCCTTTCTCTTTTTAGAAATATTTTGAATTTCTCATATAAGAAAAAACACAATATTTAAGTATGTGATTTATTTCTCTTAATATTTTGGTTCCAACCTATGTCCAGGTTCCTACAAATTATGAAAATTTATCCATCTTTCTAGAATAGTAGAAGTACTCAGATAGCTTCTTTAAGTTCACATATCTAGTAAATATTAGGGCCAGAATCCAGAGTCAGACTTTGCTTCTAAGCTACAAGTTTACCTGATACAAAAAAGTGGAAGATCCTCTCTGATTTGAAGGTGCAGGCTACCCAAAGGGGTTGACATGTAATGGATGGATTGGATAGACATACCTAGATACCTAGAACAGAAATAGAAGTGATTAACATTATGCATATTGATTATTTCATACTCAAGTAGAGGAGAATACATGCAAGCATTTCTAGAATTTTAGTTCAAAACTCATTACATGGTGACAAGAACTCTTTTGGAATTTGTTAATGTCATGTCTGTAGGTGAATTAATCATAAAAATAGGTAAGATTTGAAGGATGCAGTAGACATTTCTAATTCTCACAATATTTGGCTATCTTTTATCTTATCTCTATGAAGAGCTACATTTTCATCTCTTTGCATTTAGGCAGAACCACATGATTTACAGAGACAAGTGAGATTTGTGTATCTCTTCCAAGTGAAGGGAATTAAAAATCCCCCCCCCTCAGTTTTCTTTTCATTGTCATGACAGCATTAGGTCTTATGTTCAGGTAACTGAGCAGCAAGATAGACTGACTGAGCTATATAATGGCTGCCGTGAGATACTGCAGTTGATTACTTTCCTAGATGATCACCTTCTCTGCTTGAGTTATGATCAGACACTTAACAGATATGGTTAGAATTCATTTCTCTTTTGATTGAGAAATCATCATCTTAAGCAACTGACACAGATGAGAAACAGGGAGGGAAAAAGGAGGCACTGGTCAGCATGCCAAAGGTGGTAATGTCAGGGTGAACAGGGGGATCCCTCCACATACCAGTGGAAGGTATTTTGCTAATTTAACACTTCTAAGTAAGGTCCTTCACAGACTGTGCACTTCAACGGTCTTTTAACTGGTAGCCTTGGTTTTCTTGGGCTGCTGAAGATCTCTGGGAAACACGATCTGGGAAATGCCTTTCTAAATCTCTTTTTAACATGTGTTCAATTGATCAATATCCTAATTACATGGTTTTAATTCAAATATACGAACTTATCTACCCCCAAAAAGATGAACACAGTGGAGTAGGAAATTATGACAGCTCAAGTTTTGGATTTCTTTCTCAGGATATGCAACTGAGTTTAGGGAACAGAGGAATCTATCATGAGTCCAAGTGTCTAAAGAACGGTGGAGTCCACAGAAGTAGACTGAGCTAAATAACTTCCTCATCAAGGAATTTTAAGGACTTACCTGCAATCTAGATATTTGTCTCTTGATTAAATTTAGCGTATCATCCCCCCAGCCCTACAGTGAGCATTATTCCTGAGGAAGAATGATGCCTTTCTAGTGGTCAAATATGTGATGATGAAATTTACACCTTTCACATCTGTTGACAGGCCACATCAAGGCTCAATCTACAAAGGTCTTGGAAGCAAAAATACATGGACAAAAATAATTATAGAAACAGTAACATAATAGTTTTAACTCATAAGTTTATATTTAGGAAAAGAAACACAGCAGATGCTACAGCATTTTAAATGAATAATTTAAGAACTCATTGGTGAAGGCAACATAATGTTTCCTTGCTGGATTTACCTTGGCTGAACTACTTGGTAAACTAGGAAGAAGTGCTAACATTCTCACTTACAGTTGGGTGTCTGGATTTGGGTGTGCTTACTCTCAGAAGTAATCTACTTTGGGGTGCAAAATACACAGGCATGATCCCACTAGTATTTCTTCCTGTAAATGTCTTCTCATCTTTTAAGATTGCTATGTCATAAATGTACCTAGGAAAAAACTCTCGTTATATTTTCTACCTCATCTGGAAGATGAATTAGAGTCAGAAGTGAAATCAGCTCATTAAAGGAGGCTTTTGAAAAATAGCTAACATGAAATTTGGGATTCTGTAGAGAACGGGGTGAACAGATCTTGGAAATTATAATCTGGAGATTAATCTGTGGGCACTGCAATGTGCTTCCAGGGAATTTTTGCTGTCCCATGAATTGATGCCTTTTTTTATCCTAGCGCTTCCCTCTAGTTCCTGCAGTTTTCCTCTGCGGACACCCAAGACATTTGCAAGCAACTTCTTTACACTCTGTCTCCCTACTTGCCTATTCTATCTATTCTTTAGCCCATAAAGACCAGCCCCTTCTCACTGTCCAGCTAGAAATGTTCTCACAAAGGTCATTTTGTCTGGATGAATCCAGTGTCAATGACCTCATTTTGTCCCTGTGAGATCTCCTGCCTTGATTAACCTTCATTCTTCTTCAAATACTCCACTCCTCAGATTTATCTACTGTCACAGATTTTCCTTGTTTTCACTATTAGATCAATAAACTCTTAAGTTCCTATAATGTAGCAATACTTGGCTTCTCTGCATTAGAAGTAAGATTTAGGATAGCATCCTCTTTTTAAAAATCTATTCTCTTGGACAAGATTTTTTGATTAGATTTTTTGATTTGGCAAAGAAATTGCCAGTTTTCTTCCAAGGCCTAGCTTCAACACTTTGAGCTTTTACATTCAATATCTTACTAATATCTTCACTTACTTTGCCAAAACCTAAATCTATTTATTTCACCGTATTTTTCATTTTACTCAGCTACCCAATTTAACATGGAAGAATTATCCTTGACTTTCTCTTAATACCTTTCTGAATTAACCATTTTGTAGTTTCAACTCTAAAATATATCTCATTCACACGGATTAATTCTTCTTATTGCCAGAACATAATTGGAGGCCAAATTATCTTTGAAAAGAATTTCTAAAGCTGGGTGTGTTTCGTCATTACATCCGCTTCACTTGCCTATAAACTATTGTGCATAAAATGTCAAGAGCCCCATTTTTAATCAACCATGTGCTCATTGCATGTTACAGCTTAATTTTTCTATTGACTTGCATTAGAATGAAATCTATATCTTATTTTAATCTATACTAGACTTTAACATCTTCCCACCCTTACCTCACCCAGTTTCTCTCTGTGTTTCTGACAGTTTCCAGTATTCCCAGTTCTTTCTTATCTTTGAGTTTTTTGATGCTGTCTGAACTGAAAGCTATTATCAGCTCTTTGGCAGTAATATGGCACCTTGTTTATTTCCTTTATAGAGTCTGTGATTTTAAGAACTTAGTTCATGTAATGCTTAATTTATATAGAACTGATGTATTAACTATAAAGTAATCCAAGTAAAATAGAAGTTTGGCAAGTGCAGAGACCCTGATAATATTACTTAGTATTTTATCCATAGATCATAATGGATTGATAAATGGTCAATCAATATTCTCTAGGATATTCTAGTGAATATTTATTTTCCAAGCACTGGTTCAAAATAGGGATTGTTGTTTTCAAAAAGAGCCATTGATATGCAGTTTAAATATTCATTTCTTTATTAAAAATGAAAATAAAATGAACTTCAAATCTATTATTATTCTTCAAATTTTTTTTTACTCTCTGTTTGGTAATTTCCTTTAAAGTAGTATTTTTATTAATATATTCCACCAGTGGTTAATGTATTAAAATCTCAGTAACACTGCTGTCAATAGCTTTTACAAATTGATACAAAGTTTAATAGGTGTCATATTTTGGGTGGAAATGCAAAAAATAGTGCAAATTGGCTGTTGACTTTATGATATTTGACTAAAATCAAATGAGAATTACTGCTTTTTAAACATTTTTGACTTAAGCTTTAATTTGAACATATCGTATGTTAAATCAGTTGCTAAAACAAATAGAAATGATATGAAAGTAACTCATTGAAATGTAGATTTAAGTAGGTAAAATGTAAATACGTGTACATGGCAAAAAATACACACATGTACAAGGCTATGCACACAAACACTCTAGATGAAATAGATTTGGAGTTTCTAGTTTAGGGAAAATAGAAGAACCGTCGGGCAATTTTGAACCTAGAAACACAGCATTTGGTATATTAGACCTGCCAGGTGGAAATCTCCGGGATCAAGTGGCTGCTCCCATTTCTTTGATTCCATTGGATCTGTCTTGAAAACAGGTTGAAATTCAACAGATTCACTGACGTGTGTGGTCTATGGTCGCCTGCTGCGTACGAGGCTCGGTGCCGAGGACTGAGCCTCCCATGACGAGGCGGCCCGCGCCGGCGCTGCGGTTTCTGCGGTCCTGTAAGGGGATTGCCGCCGTAAATGAGCGCGGGCGCTGGATCTGTGCCACGAAGACCACTTCAGGTTAGCACGAGAGGGACGAAGCATGTCCACGCAGAATTAATACACCTGCACGCTCGGGGATTATTTCCAGGGTTCACCCAATGTGACAAGTGTAAGTGACAGTCTAATCCTAATCCGGATTGTGTTTTATTTTTCAACTTGGTTCGCAAGATCCTGCAGTTTACATACAGTGATATCTGCCCGTGTGACTTTCCAATGGCTCTGAATTACAACGTGAGTTTCTTCTTTCTCCAGTTCTATTTAATGTCATTTAAAGCTAGTTTATGGGACAAATCCAGTCTTTAGACTCATCTCTAAATCCATATCCAGGCCCTTGGGTCACTGACTATGGGCCAAATTACAAAATTTTTCTTTAATTTCCTTGAGTTATTCTGATCTACATGACATCATCTTTATTTTAGTTTTCTTTTCCCTCTGCTGTTGGTTCCTACCTTGGGGTTAGAGACCTGCTATGATGAAGCTTCCGTTTGCTTGAATCCAAACAGAGCATCTGACTCTTGCCCGCTCTCTCCTAAAGGCAATCCTGTTCCCAGAAATTGCAACATCTGCCTGCAATGGGAATCTTCCAAAATGTAACAGCCTAAACTCTTACTGTCCCGAGAGCTGCAATATCTACAAAGATGTGCTCAACTCTCCACCGTACTATTTCCATTAGAACATCAAGTATGAGCTGCTGCATATAATCTACGGGACCTTGTGAATATGAAGTTGGAGATTCCTATACCCCTCAGAAATGAATACAAAGCATCATTGTGCCAACAACTGAATGCTCTTAACCTGGACTCCTTCCTTGATTTTTTTTTAAAATTTCCTTAGGGTTACCTCTGAATTTCCAAGATTCTCAAGTAGTTATACAAGCAGGAATAACAACAGAAATTGCAAAGGAGTAAGTACAGGCAATGGGAGATAGAAAATATCAGAGTACTTTTATTTGCTAATTTAAAACTCTTTCCTTTATGTCCAAGTGTCTTAGGTCACGTTATAGGCTCATTATATTTTTGTATTTCTTAATCCAAAATGATGTTTGAAGGCAGAATAAAAATTATCAATTCTATTTCAGTGAGAATAGTGACTGGCATACAGAAGCGTGTAGATGCTGGCATAAAAACAAATTCAGCTGTGAACTAAGTTCATTTTGTGCCTGCTCCGCTTTGCTCTATTTTGATGGTGTATTTCAGGTCAAGAATGTCTCCCAAAGACCTCATGCTCTTATCCACCGGGCTTTTGCAAAGTGATTCAATCGGCCTGAAGGTAGCTACTCTGTGGTTAACAGGCGAAGCCTGGTTGGTAGAGGGGGTTACTGAGGACACGGCCTGGGGGCATCGCCTTCTTTTTCTGCTTCCTCACATCCTGACCGAATAGCATTACTCCATGATGGACCTTTCTACCTATCTGTCTTTAAGCCTCTACATACGGACTGAAACCCTTGGGACTGTAATCTCATAAGCTTTTTCTCCTTTATTTTGTTGGTGTCGGTGATTGATTTCCAGCAAGGAGAAAGCAACTGAGACTGTGTCTTTTGAGGATTATGATGTTTTGAAATTCCCATGAAGAAGCTTTCTGGTCAGTGAGAGTGTAACTAATCTAGGAGCAGAACAGTGGAAAATAGTGAAAAACTCACCAGCACTGTTGTCATAGAGACCCTCTTGTGTGTCCCACCGCTCAAAGAATCTCAACTGTCTCAGGCCCCTCATTCTTTCAGAAAGTTAACGCGAGTATGGACGCTCTCCCCATAAAATGGGTATACCGTGATAATTATGAAGTCATTGTCTTTCCCCTTGAAAGTGACCTTTCCCTTCTGTCTTTGTTGATTTGGGAGCTGGAATTCAGACCGGTGCATTTCTACCCTGCCCACAGTCTTCGTGTTTGGCTCTGCCTGTAAACGTCATCAGAAAGGGGCTGCGGGGCCGGAGGAGGATAAAGAGATGTGTTCCTCCGTGCCTGCTTCTCCTTGTCCGGCTCGGGCGCCTTTGCTGTCTGTTTGGGGTTCCCACGAGGGCTCTGCTAGGCCTCGGCTACCCGGCAACAGCTGCAGCTAATTAACCATCCCACCCTGGCTCCGCGGGCTCTGCGCCGCGTCCTAGTCGGGACTCAGATCAGTCCCTGCTGAGAGGCGCCGGTCTCAGCTCGCAGGGTGCCCTCCTTACGTTTCTAACTTCTTATTATTTTCTTTCCCTGAGGACTTGTGCTTGTAGCTGTTTCCTATAGTACCGCCACCTTGACAAGTTCCTTGGAATTTTACTTTTACTCTGAGATAATAATTTCTTACATTAATTCTCTATATTTAAATGGTTAATATGTTTTCAGTTGTCTGGATTCTGACTGGCCAACTGTTTTCACACAAAGGAAACGCTGTCCTTAATTTTCAGGAGTTCGTCTGAACCCAGGTTTAGGGGTGATTTAACCACTTGACCTTTAAATAAATATAAATTTTAAAATTTGCTTATTCTTATATACATGCGAGGAAATGACAAAGGTGGGAAATGATCAATGAACATGTCAGTAAAACTGTAAGAAATAATTTCAAAGAAATAAAATCAAGTTCTTTCCGTATCAATTTTGGACCAAAAGTGGATTAAAAATGAAAATGATCATTTACAGGGAAATGGAAGAGAAAAAGGAAAAAAGTTCATGTTTTGGAAGTGGGAGAGTAGTCTTGGCATATGATTCGTAGGAACTGAGTACAGATTTTGACCAGCTGAAGGGAACAGGAAGCAGATGAGTGAAAAATACAATATAATTTCAGAAAGTGTTTTTAAAAACATAAATCAAAGTAACAGAATCTCAGAATAAGATATTTTAAAATAACCAAAATTACCAGAGGATCACTCTTGATATACTATAATATTTAGCACAGTGAAACAGTGTCTTCAGTGTAGACCCTGGACTGGATTTCTCGACTGAGTCTGGTGGTCATTCTTTGTGTGTGTGTGTGTGTGTGTGTGTGTGTGTGTGTGTGCATGTGTGTGTGCGTATTTTATTGGTACATTTTATGTACACATTGTAATCACAAACAACACTGAAAGTTCTCTTTTTGCACATCCATAACCATCATCACTGTTAGGAGGTCCTCAGGGCACCTTGCTTTTACAGCAGAGGAGTTTCTATTTATTAAATCTCAGTTCTATGAGTCCTTTCACTTCCCTGGCAAGACGAAATGAATGGAGGCAAATAATCATGGCCAAAAGGGAACAAAGTTGTGAAAACAATTAGTTATTTTATCAGAGAGCACACTTAAGACTATATCGACTCTTGTGAAACTCGAGGAACCCCCATAAGAGATAAAGTTGGAATTAGTTGTAGAATTTAGGGTGATATACAGCAGCACTGTGAGGTGCCCAACTATTCTTTCAAAATACACTCATTTCTGGGGACCGAGTCCTTCCGGGTTGCCGTTCCTTCGGTCAGTTCCTTCCCTCACTGCAGACTGTCTAGCCTTCAGTGGGCTAAGACCAACCTAGTGCGGGAAGCCTCATTCTGCCTGTTAGTTAAGGTCACTGAAGACAGGACCGAGCATGCAGGGAATTAATGAATGATCACTTAGGTTTCTACAGTTTGAAGGACTCATGTGCAGTGTGTTTCCTCTCTCTTCTATGCAGAGGAAACACAAAACATGGAAAAGAAGCGATGTTTAAACTGAGCAGCTAATCAATTTCTACATCAGTACAAAGGAAACATTCTGTCCCTCCTGAGGTCATGGGGGAAGAAAAATGACTGGCTGTGCTCAGATTGGTTGGTTTCATTTTGTTACATTTTCCTCACACATCACACCCTTTTCTGCCCATCATTCAGTCTCCTGAGCAAGAGCCTAGAGCTTTATGTGTAACACACGGAAAAGGCCACGTGAGCCAACCCAGTAACCTGAGCCACTTGTGTTAGGTAAAATTTAAGTTGCAATAGTCAAGGTTTAAAATTCAGATTTTCTATCACAGCATCAGAGTTTTCAAGTTTCGACAGCTACCCATGGATGATGGCTACATGTTACAGCACAAGTGAAGACCACTCCCATCCTTCTGAAAGTTTCACTGCGTAGTGAGGGCCTCAGACCATCAGCTAATAACTCTTCTATGACAGAGCTTATTGTCATTCCTGAGGACTTAATGTGTTAAAGTCTAGTGCTTCTCACCAACTCTTCTTTCTCAGCAGCCATGGCAATAGGGTTATGGGAGGACAGAAGACTAATTAATGCCTTGGTTGGCACCATCACATCATTATAGAGAAAGGATTGCACTGTGGAATGGAGGCAAAGTATTTTGCAGACTCTTGAATCAGAAAATGTTGGAATCAATGGCACAGACTTGCCTTATGTAGTAGTAGTGCCACCAAGTGTTGGGTGAAAGACGCTGAGACTTTTTGAAAGTCACTAGTGAAATTCTGATTTTAAAAGATCAATAAAATTATCAGAAGTGGCCATGAAGCTCTGACATAGAGTCACATGATGAAGCCATTTATATCTTTACATGTTTATCACAGATGTTACTACATCATAAGGATAGGTGGAGTTAAAAGTGTCCACATTACAGTGGTCAAAAGAAAAGATACATTGGTTGGAAAGATCTTAGGGCTTTTATCTTTATCTTGCCTTTGTATATTTTGATATTCTGAAATGTCCAAGTCTGAATTGTAATTAAACTTAGTATGCTTCTGAGAAATAATAAATTCTTTAAACAGTAGCACTACCTGACGTGTGGATTTCTTCATCTTCCCAATTCCGATCCTTCAAGTTCCCTTCCCCCAAACCCTGTAGCTCACAATCTGGCTCTATGAAGATTTTTTTTTATCCAAATAATGAGGTATGCTTTATAACAGGAAAAACCATAGGCCAAAAAAATAGTGCTTTTTATTTTTGGTGTCACTGCTATTACAGATTTAGAGAGGAAAAGTCCACTGGTTTCTCTGCCTTATTTATAACTGCAGCAGAAACCTATTTTACTTGGCCTCTGTTGCCATGGCTACGAGTTCTCCTCTTTCAACAGGTCAATACAAGCTTTTGGTTTACATAAGGTCGTGGATAATTCATCTCAGCACTGCACAAACAACACAATAAAAGCTCTTCTCTTTCCTTCTACAAAAGCAATCTATCAAACCTTTAAAAGGACAATTAGTTCTGATTCCCATAATTCATCATCCTTGTTCTTATTATCTTGTTTGTAGTTTCAGTTCGTACTACAAAATTGGAGGCAGGTCATAGTAATGCAGTAGCTGGACCAGTTCTGTGTACTCTGAATGTACCATACTGGCTTCTTTACTAATGATGCTTCACGCTTTTATGATGAATATGTTCCGTAAAGCCAGCAATTTCTTAGACCACACAGTACAATACAATATAGGTCAGTTAGCAGAAATTTGGCAGAAGTATTTAGATTGTTATTTGTCTGGGTTCTCCCTGTATACCAGCCACGTGAATGTTTTGGTGTATGATACCTAGGGTAACTCATATTAACAGTATTGCTGGCATTGCCTATTGGAATTATGCTTTTCTGGGTACAGATTTTTGAATTTGGGCTCTATAGGAGGACTCCAAAATTTTGTAAAGAGGCATGGAAGAAAGATTATCAACTGTATGGGAGAAGAAAAGTATGACTAGAATAAAACTTCTATGTGCACATGTACAAATTTACATAAAGGTTACTTATGAAAAAATTGATTGCAATGTCTATGGATAAGATATATTATATATCTTATTTTAGGATAAAATATATTAGGCACCAGAGAAAAGATGAGCATTAGAGAGTCACAAGCACCTCACTAATTAAAGGCCTCACTTATATGAAAAATCTGACTGATGACTGAACGTCACAGTGGCATGGACACTGTGAATTCATTTTCTGTTGCTATAATAAAATACTTGAGGGTGAATTATTTATAAGGGAAAGCAGTTCACTGAGCTCATAATCCTGGAGGTCCAAAAGCATGACTTCTGAAGCACCGGCTCTAGCCAGACCGTGGTGAGAGCTTTGTGGTAAATAGAGTCACAGTGTGGAAGAGATTGCATTGACAAGGGAAGCCAGAAGGGCTCAGAGGCAGGCTTGCTGTTTTATACCAGCCCAGCTCATTGGCATGAGAGCCCGTTCTCTTGTGGGACTAGAACGGATGTCATCCAAGGGCAGCACTTGCCGAGACCCAGTTCCTCCACCCTAAGGACCCTGAGGATTCCACCTCTTAGCTCACGTTAGGAAGGTGCCTTCCAGCAACGAACCCTTGCAAGACTTACTCAGACTTTATCCCGCCATGGAAATCAGGACCGTCTCCACAGCCCTATGGCAACCACTCTTCATACATAGTATTACTGATGAATACTCTTTCATTTGAGCTTCTTGGGAGATGATAGAAACACGGTTCCCTTCCTGACACGAAAGAGTGGGGGGATACATTTTGACCTGGGGTGGGTCCTTATAAAGTTAAATGACATGTTGTAAATAAGTCATTAAGAAATTTTTTTGTGAATGCAAAATCTGCTTCTAGCTTTTTTTAATACAACAGAACAGCTTTAGTCATAGTACTTCAGTAGGAATACTTTGTTTAAATATTCACTTATTCTTCTTTTGACTCATAGTATTTGTGAATTTTCCTCTTGTATGTTAAAATAAAACCTGACTATACATTGATTTTACCAATAGCTTCTGAACACCTATCTGCTTTTATTACTCTCATTTTGTCTTCTTGATTTCCTTTTGCCCTTCAATTTTTTTTAAAAAGTCACTGAAAACCTTTTCAAACTTTCTATAGAGGGATTTGCAATATAGATAGAAAAGACAAGCTACAGAATAAGAAAAAAATTGCCATCCATTTTTCAGACAAGTAACTAATATCTAGAGTATATATAGAATTCAAAAACTACACCCCTAAAATAAAAGGCTTAATCAAAAAATGGGGAAATGAAATGAATAGACACGTCACAGAAGTATAAATGGCCAATAAATATATAAGGAAATGCTAAATATCTCCACCCATTATAGAAATGAAAATTAAAATAAAATTAAGATACTATTTTGCCCCAGAAGAAATGACCATCCTTGAGAAATTAAATAATAACAAATACTGGCTAGGCTGCAGGAAAGGGAACTTTCCTATATGATTGGTGTGAGGATAAACTAGTACAGATGCTGTGCAGCACAATATGGAGCTTCTATGAAAAATCTGGAACTAGAAACTCCCTTTGACTCAGCTATTTTTATTCTAAATATAGACTCAAAAGAATTAAAGACATATCGCAGGGCCACACGGATACCCATGTTTATAGCAGGACAATTCCTGATCGCTAAATCTTGGAAGCAGTGTATATGTCTATCAATATGGTGCTTGGCAAAGAATGGCCGCGATCACAAAGTCAACCAACGATAAATGCTGGCGTGGCTGTGGGGAGAAAGGAACCCTTCTACACTGTTGGTGGGATTGCAGACTTGTGCAACCATTGTGGAGATCTGTGTGGAGATTTCTAGGAAAACTAGGACTACGGGTCCCATTTGACCCTGCTATACCCCTGCTAGGAATATACCCAAAAG
>PVIC010032644.1:0-20581 GCA_004025085.1 Thryonomys swinderianus | reverse complement strand
GTTGCGATGAGGGAAAGAACAGAACCTAGTGATACAGACAGTGACCGATGCGCCACAGGAGCGCCAGGCAGCTGTGCAGGAAGGGACGCTCTCGCTCTCGCTCTTGTTCAACAGATGTCGCTGGGACCTTTGGCAAAAAGAATGAAAATCGTGAACCATGATAGAAACGAGGGGAGAGGAGAGCGAGAAGCAACACAAAGGAATAAAAGGAAAAAGAGACGAGCTGGCACCCTGACCTCACACCACAGACACATGAAGCCAAGGCAAACGTAACCCTAAACATCAACATTGAAACCGTAAAACCTACCGGGAGACAGTACAAAACCTTGGTGACCTAAAACAAGGTAAAGATTAAGACACGAGATTGTGAGCCACAAAATTAAAGATTGATAAAATGAACTTCATCAAATAAAGATTGATAAAATGAACTTCATCAAAATATAAAACTTTGCTCTTACAGGCACTGCTAAAACCAATAAAAAAGAAAGCCAATACACTAGGGGAAATGAACACAAAATATTTAATAAATGACTGGTATGCCCGAATATAAAAGCAACCCTTATAACTGAATAATTAGAAAATAAACCTGGGTGTTTTTTTGTTTTTTGTGGTTTTTTTGAGACAGGGTGTTGCTTTGTAGTTCAGATTGGCCCTGAGCTCACGGTGTAGCCCAGTAAACCTGGAACTCAGCCATCCTCCTGCCTCCGCCTCCCGAGTGCTGGGATGACAGGCGGGAGCCACCGCGCCCGGCACTGTGGTGTGTGGCGTTGATGGCTGGTGGGCGTGAGTCTGCACACACACGGCACTATTGTGTGTGGCTACCGGGATCGAGCCAGGGTTGTACTTGCTAGGGAGGCCCCAGAGCCACGGAGCTAAATCTAAACCTCATTTTTAAAGGGCAAAATATTTAAATAACTATTTCCCCCCAAATAAAAATATCTGAATAGCAAAAGTCACAGGAAAAAATGCTCAACATTTAGTTATATGTAGCTGTTATATAAAGTCACAAAGAGCTGCTCTGCACATTTACTAGAATGAGTAAAATTAAACTGACAGGGCCAGAGAGTTTGCTCAGTGGTTCCGGAGCCTGCCTCACAAGCACAAGGTCCTGAGTTCGATCCCCGGTAACCACATAGAATGTTGGGCGTGGAGACTCACACCCACCAGCCATCAATACCACATACCACAGTGCTGGGCGTGGTGGCTCACGCCTGTCATCCCAGCACTCGGGAGGCAGAGACAGGAGGATTGCTGAGTTCGCGGCGGCTTGCCTGGCACCATAGTGAGCTCAGGGCCAGCCTGAACTACAAAGCGAGACCCTGTCTCAAAAAAAATTAAACTCACAATATCAAATGTTGACGAGGACAGAGAGTAAACAAATCTCTTGTATGTTACAGTGAGAAACAGAAAATGATGCAGTCACTTTGAAAAACAATTCGGCAGTTTCTCATATGGTTACATACACAGTGAACAGCAGACCACTCCTGGATATATACTGAAATAAAATATAAACATATACCCACACAATTATTTGCACATCAATGTCCAAAGCAGCCTTATTCTGAATAGTTCACTGCTGGAAACACGAGCAGTGGCATGAATGACAAACGGTATCTGCGCAGAGGAACACGGCCAGGGCAGGGTGGGAACTGAGCTGGGTGGGGCACTGCCACCCACACATCATGGACAAGCTGCACGGCACACGCGGAGCAAAGGGTGTCAGACGCATCTTCGCACCCACGTTAAACTCCAGAGAAGACCGATCCCGTCTCTAGACGAACACGCTTCCGTGGTTGCCAGGAAACGGTGGGCGAGGCGGGCTGGGACTGTGCCGCAAACCAGCGGGCGCCCTGGCAATCTCCTGCCGCGCAGTGGTGATTAGCCAGGTGAGCACGGCTGTCAAAACTCATCAAGATGTTCGTCTTAAATGGATGTGTTTTACTGTATCCAAATTAGACCTCAAAATTTTTAGATTTTTTTTTAAAACCAACCACTGAACAAAAACTACCTTGAAAGTAAAAACAGAAATGACAGCACCTCCTCAACAGAAACAATACAAGCCAGAAGACAATATAATGATATGTTCAAAATGTTGAAAGAAAATAACTGCCAACTTAAAGACTCCTATTGTCAGAAGAAATATTCTCCCCGAATAAAAATAAAATAAAGGCATTTTCAGATAAACAAAACCTGATACTATTTACCCTTAGTGAACACCACTAAGCAGAATTCTAATGAAACAGAAGAAAAGTGAGCCCAGATAAACAACATAGCACATAGGAAAAAGAGAAGGAAAATGGGAAACATGGGTAATATGAGTGAATATTAACTATATAAAATAATACTAACAGTATATAGAAAAAGAGTACTAACCTATAAGAGAAAATGGCATGCAATTAGGAAGCACAATAAATGGAAGAATTCTCTGAAAATATGCAACAGTTATCAAATAACAGCAGATGCTGATAAATAAAAGTGACACTCAATTTTATACAATAGCCACTAAACAATAATGAAAGAATATACAACTATCAGGCTGAGGATTTTTTTATTCCATTTTTTCCCCCTTTTCCTTAACCCAAAAGAAAGCAAGAAATGACATAGGAACAATCAAGGCAAAACATATAGTAAGAGTATAGTTTAAGGGCCGGAGATTTAGCTCAGTGGTTCCAGCGGCTGCCTCACAAGCGCAAGGTCCTGAGTTCGATCCCCAGTAACCACATACAATGCTGGGCATGGAGACTCACGCCCACCAGGCAATCAGTACCACATATCAGAGTGCCGGGCGTGGTGGCTCACACCTGTAATCCCAGCACTCAGGAGGCAGAGGCAGGAGGACTGCTGAGTTCGAGGCTTGCCTGGGCTACATAGTGAGCTCAGGGCCAGCCTGAACTACAAAGCGAGACCCTGTCTCAAAAAAAAAAAAAATAGTATAGTTTAAAATATTAGTGGTTGCATTAAATATAAATGGACAAAATATGCCAGTCAATGGACAAAGACTGATAGACTGGCAAAACTGCCAAAATATCTGATCCACAGATTTAAATTAAAAGTTTAAGGAAAATATATTCCAAATAAAGTTATCAAAAGAAAACTGATATAGAATAGTAATACCAAAGTTAATACCAACACAAAATGCACAAATCAGAACAGAGAGGGTCAAAACTCATCAAGATGTACATTTAAAATGGATGTGTTTTACTATGTCCAAATTACTGTATCCAAAGAGATACCAGGTATGATTCACGGAGCACGGAACAACATACAGGCTTATGAGGTAGCAAAATCGCATCACAGCCAGTACTCTGGTCCTTTCGCACCAGCTCCACGGTGCTCGTTAGGTCAATGATTTTGAGTTTCCGTTCTGATTCTCTGCAAAACCACAGAGAATAACGCCTATCTCAGTGGCTTCCAAAGGCTGCTACGACGGCCAAATGCGATGCATCATTAAATGTGAAAACAAAGACCTTCATGAAGGAAAGAGAAGAACTGAAATTTGTGAAATGCCTACTGCTAGGGCAAAACTCCCTCAATGTTTTCTTAGCCCTTTCTCTTGTAATCCGCCAGTAACTCTAAAAAAATGCGTAGAAGTTTATCACTTTTTCAGAAATGAGAAACACGAGGCTAGCAAAGACTGAAGGACTCCCCCATGTTAGCAAACCACAGATCCCTGATTCAGATCCACGTTTCTTTTACTCTAAAGTTATGCTCGGCCTGACTACTTCTTGAACACTGTGTGAGGTCTTCTAACTAGACATTCCGCAGGCCATCCTATTGCATTATCTTTCTAAGTTTCTAAAGTCCATGTTCTTAATATACAAAAGTTCACAGAAACAGTAAAAAAACATTCAGATGCAAAGGTCATGACACTAGCACTCACTGCGCGCTTACCCTTTACGGACCAGTGATCCAAGTGCGTGCCGTGGGCCATTCGCCTAACACTCACAGTGTGGTGAGGCAGAGAATCACGTCGGGTTCAGTAGTAACCGGAACAAGAGTTTAAAACAAAAAAAGAGAACACAAAAGAGTACTCTGGAGCTGACACAAAGTACCCAACGAAGGAACAGCTTGGCCTGGCCAGAGAGGCCTTCCCAACACAGGAAATCAGCTGCTGTGGGGGAAAGAGAGGTCGAAGCCCCCTGGGCTGAAAGCTCACCAAGACGCCCTGCCACAGCTGACCCCCGATGCCAGGCAAGTGCGGAACATCCCTCTGGGTACAGGAGGGAGGAAGCAGAAGTGAGCAGCCCGAGTCGGAGGGTGCAGACCACCCACAACAGCACGGACGCGGGTCCAGGGTGTGAGCTGCCTACTCCTCCGGGGCTGGCAGAGCCCACGCTCCCAGGGCCAGGGCCAGGGCCAGGGCCAGGGCCCCGGCTGGAGGGGTGTGCAGAAGGTACAGGAGTCACCAGCCACCAGGGAAGCACCAGGATAGGGTGCGCGGTGTTCGTGCTGAGAGGCCCCCGGAAGATGGCGCCCAGCCCCGGCCAGGGTCCTGAGCTTGTCACAGGATCACACGCCAGAGTGGCGGCAGCAGCAGCATGGTGACTAGTACCAGAAGTCTTCACAGCAGCACAGCAGCCCAGGGCAGCACAAAAAGAAGACAAAGAGCCACCAGGCCACGACGGTGGGGTCCCTCCAGCGCCCTCTACTGGCAAAACCCACAGGGTGCTCATGACAAAGAGAAGCCCTTGGGCCAGAGCAGCTGCTGAAGGGTCTGGGGCTGAGCGGCGACAGGTCAGTAACCACCACCCTGGCTGTTACCAGTGCCGCTAATGCAGTTTTTAGTAATAGCGTCGTGACTGCTGGTTCTGCTGTTCTTTGTTTTACAAATGAAGAAGCGGAGGAGGCAGTGAGGGGTTCTGTACCGAAAGGCGCTCACCAACAACAGGAAGGACAGAGGTACGGAGCCTGCCTCCTCCATCACTGCCCTGCACGACCAGGATAGTGCAGAGACAATTACCAGCAGCGGGGGCAATAAGTGGTCAGCTGTGGAAACTGCTTGGTCCCATGATGAAGAAAAGGAATTTGTAAGAGCTGAACACATTTTATACGTGGCAAGCAAGCAAAAAGGTTAACAGGATAACACTGAACCCCACAAGGGGGGAGCAGAGGCGCAGGTCTGACCCTTCCTGCCTGTTTTGGTTGCTTTTCTCGTTGCTGAACGAAATCCCCAGCACCCAGAGTCAAAAGGGACAGCTGTGTTTAGTTCACAGTGCACAGAGGTCTCCGTCCATCGCCGGCTGGCTCCAAGGCCGGCGGTGCAGCAGAGGGCAGCACAGAGGGGGACAGGCGCGGGGGAGGTGGGAGCGGGCAGCAGGAGGGAAGCCGCTCCCTCCCCTACACTGTACCCAGGCCAGTGGGACTGGGACGGTGCCGACCAATCAGGGCGCTGACTTAGTGATCGCGCTCTTTAATCCTAGCACCGCACCGTGAGTCGGTCACACACTCTAGATTCAGCCACTTCTGAAAAGCCCCACCTGCAAGTGCGTGGGGCCTTGGGGGGCAGCGGGCACAAGCTGTGCCACTGCCAGAGTGGGCTTCAGTCAGGATTCGGTGGAAGAGCCGTGCCCAGCCTTTTGGGCACCAGAATTGGTTTGGGGAAGCCAATTTTCCACAGACTGGGTCGGGGGAGATTGATTTTTTTCGTTTCTTTTTCTTTTTGAGTCTGTGTTTGTGATACATGATGAGCACACTCCCGGGGCTAGCATCACCACCCCGGCTCCATGGGAGATCGGCGGGCGTCAGATGCTCTCTGGCACCACCGCTGAGGCCCATCCTCCGGCAAGAACTGCTAAGCAGCCTGGGCCGGGCATTCCTGCCAGAGAGAAGCAGGCCCGCAGGGGCGCAGGCGACGGCGCCCACAGGACCTCGAGGCAGGCTGGCAAGTCCCACACCCCCAGGGCAGGCAGCGGGCTGCTGTGCGGAGTGCAAGTTCTTCTCCTCCGGAACTTGGCTGTGCTCTTAGGCTTTCTCGCGGCTTGAACCCAGCCCACAGGTGACGCAGGCCCCTGAGAGCCACTGGCTGCTGTAGCGACAGGGGACTCATCCGCAGCCCCCTCCCGGCCCCACACCAGCCAGGGGCCCCCGCAGCGGGCTGCGGCCACACTCACGCGTCAGATGCTCACCAGTACTGACACTTCCTGGAAGGCAATTTTCCGAAGTGTGCAACGAGCCGCCAAAGTACCGCCAAGGTGGGTGGGGCAACGGGTGAAAACGAGAATGAACTCAAGTCCCTCACTGGTACAGATTCCCAACGGGGAAGGTGACTGATGTGTGTATGGAATGTACCGACGAAGAATTCAATTTAAAAAATATCAACACCCTGCACTGTCACATCAGGGTACACTTCCGGGAGAACCTAAAAGACAGAGGCTTGTATCGGACTCAGCACACTAAAACATTTAGAAACAAACTCACCGGCCCCATTTGACAATGTAACACTCATCCAAAGAAACAGCAGAGACGATCAAACAGCTCGCAGAAGGTTGTGGTTCCGTGTGCAAAGCCCCCGAAGCAGGAGGGAAACTGTTTGTGCAGAATGTAAAAGTATGGACAATACGAGCCCTGAGTGAAACCAGGGAAAACGTTAAAGTGGCTATTTATACTTTCTCTTTTCCAAATCTTCCAACAAGGACTCTGCATTATTCATAAATTAATAATATATGTTTGTGTACCAGGGATCGAACTCAGGACCTTGCATTTGTGAGCATTCGTCATAAATTATACAAAGGAAAATAAATAACACTATTCCATGCAAAGCAGGAAGCATGAATTTAAAAAGCAAGGTCTCTTTCCAATAACTGGGGGTGCTTTTCTAGTTACACTCCAGGTCTTTTGTATGCAGGAGAGAGTCCCTCTTCAAGAGAAGGGAGGACAGAGAAGATTGATGGCTCATAAAGGATGCTCCCCTCAACCCAGGCACCCCAAATAGACACTGCATTTCCCAAGGCAGCTTTAATAAATTACCACAGGGAAAAAAGTTCACCTCCATCAGCCTTGCCTTCCCGATGCAACGCAATTTCATGGGCACAGCTGCCTTTAACTCACTGTCACTAAAGCACTGGAGAAAACAAATGGAATAAAATCTACCATTGTTAACAGATTTTTTTAAATTTAAAAAAAAAACATTTTTCTTACAATTCCATGAGTTTTTTAGGTTCAGTGGCATCTGTTGACAATGAAAAAATCTATATACGCTATAAATCTACTTCACTTGGAAATGTTTAATTACAGTGTTTCCACTTCAATTTAAGGTAGATTCGCTTTCCGGAAGGTCTGAAGAAGAAACTGGTATCACAAGAACAGACCGAAAACCCGTCCAGCAGCGACAACTGTCACCCAGCTCCCTGATGCCCACTTAAAGGAAGGGGTCCCGTGGACCCCCATAGCGGGGCCCCAGATGGGCACCAGAGTCTCGGGAACGAAAGGGAGTCACAGGAGACACTGCAGCCACAGCCCCCGCAGGAAGCCGCTGGCTTGCTCAGGCGCACAGAGGGCCCGCCCGCCTCCCTCCCGGGCCACATGCCATTTCCACCAAGGCCGCCCCTCGGGGGCTGCTTCACAGACCCGCGCGTCCCAGCCAGGCCGCTGCCCGTGACTCTGCCGACGGCACTCCTCCCAGCACCACGAGGGACGGCCTTCCAGGGGGCACTCGGGTCCCCGCCAGGCCCCCACCTTCAGGAGGAAAACAGGCAGAAGCACCTGGCTGCGCAGGGACACGTCGCTCTCAGGAGACTCCGCTGCCAGAAAGGCCGGACGAGGGGTGAGGTGCCCGTGAGCACTGGAAGAGGTCAGGGAAAGTCTGGACTCATCCTGCAAGGGGAAACTGGCAGCCACGCCCACCTTGGCACTGCGTAAGGGGTCGGCCGGGAGCTAAGACGCGTGGCCGGCGATCAGGGGCCCAGGACCCCTCGCCTGCGTCATCACACCCGCCCGCGTGTGTCCGGATCAGAATCAGCCTCTGGCGATGTCACGAAGGCAGCAGGCCCGGCTGTGCGCCCGGAACTCGGAGCCACTGCGGGACAAACACTGCACACGTGGCCGGAAGGAGCCCCCTGCCTAGGGCCCTCGACACTGGCCCACACCCTCCACAGAGCCTTCTCTTTCCCCTTCTGCAAGAGGCCACCTGCCAAGGGCCACCAGACCTCCCTGTCGTTACTTCATCAAGCCCCGCGCAGGGTCCACGCAGCTGCTCTTTGCCTCTCTGTGTCACTGTAAGAAGCTGAGGACGGGGCTGTGTCACCTGGGGCCGCACGGCTCGCAGGGGACAGTCACCGCAAAGACCGTCATGTTACCTGACTCGCGTGTCTTCCCCTCTCACCAGACTCGGGTGCGTCGCAAAACCCCCCCGGTGCCCCGGTGAGCTCAGGCCAGGCCCCGGCACGGCGGACGGAGCAGCCCTTGGCCCCTGCCTGCTGCAGACGGGCCCCTGCTTTCCCAGAGGCGAGAACGGCACGCGGACAGCGGGTTTCTGCACCGTTTTCCCCCCTCCACACCTCAAAACCTCCTGTCTTCTTGGCTCCTCAATAAATCACAGCCCAGACCCCTGACAAAGACTTGTTTCATTTATTCTTGCCTTGGAAACATGAGAAAGTGGAATGGAAACGTTTCCAGACAGAAAAACAGAACACCGCTTGAGATTCTCTTGAAGAATCCAATGTCATCTGCCTGATAATATATTTCAGGTTAAAGAGCTACAATTTAGAGCATAGATTCTTCTTAAAACATTGCATCTACGTTCAAGTGTTGGGGTGCACGTCCACTGTGGGGAGACGACGCCAGCAAAGGGCGCACAGAGGCCGACCGCCCACCCGTCTGGCCTCTCTCCGTCTCCGTGGTGAGCTGGCGGCCCGCGCTGAAAGCCCCATGTACAGGACGGGGGACGCGCACAGCCCACCGAGGAGGCGGAGCGCCGGAGCCCTGCGCCCCAGGCTACGCCCGTCCATGCCGGCGGCACCAGCGCGGCCCCTCCTACAGCGCTGCATTTGAGCCAGATGACGTCTCGGGCCCTTGACACCGACCACAGAATCTACAATGACCTATCCGGCGGGCATGAAAGCCCCCTGTCTGACAGCTGAGGAAGGAAAGGCAAAAGGAGCTTCAGTGGCATATTGTGGGTTAAGGGGTAGAGATATCAAGAAACACTTCCCATCAGGGCTCCGTGGTTCACACCCGTGCTCCTGGTGCTCTGGGAGGCTGAGACCGGAGGATCACAAATTCCAGCCCAAGTTTGTATTTTTAAATATGCATGAAATAAATAGCTCCAGAATTTTAAGAAGAAAAGCAACCTAGTGACTTAGTAGAACTATCTGAAAATAAAAATAAATAAATAAAATTAAAAGAGGTATGATATAGCTCAGTGCCAAGGCCCTCAGTTCAATCACCAGCAAAGAAAGAAAGAGAGACAGGCGTGGTAGCACAAGCCCTATAATCCTAGCACTCAGGAGGCTGAGGCAGGAGGATCCCCATGAGCTCCAGGCCAACTCTCTCTCACTCCTCCACTTCCTGGCTGCCATGAGGTGAGTAGCTTTTCTCCTTCCTGATGTTTCTGCTTCCCTGCAGGCCTCAAAGCCATGGAGCCAGCGAACTGTGGGCAAAAATTCTTTGAACATGCCCCCTCAAAAAAAATCCTCCTCTAGTTGTTCATATCTGGTCCTTTGTCACAGTAATGAGAAACTGACAGGTCCCCAAATCTAGCTGTTTGCTCATCTGAGATGGGATGGCATGCGAGGAGCAGAAAGGACTGTAGTAGACCACAGTCTGGGCCATTTATTACTTTTTCTCCAGTGGGGACTGAACTCAGGACCTTCACACTGAACTACACCCCTGGTCCACTTTGCTTTACTTTTTGTTTTAAGATGAGGTCCCACTAAGTGGGTAAGTGGCCGGGCTTGAACTTCAGATCTTCCCGCTTCAGCCTCCCAAAGCACTGGGACGACAGGCAATCACCAGGCTCAGCTTGGGCCTCTTCTGAACAGAGCACCCAAAGTGGTTCCGGTGTCAGGTACTTCCAGTGTCTCCAGAAATACCCAAAATGTGTATTTTTAGTCAAATCGGATATATTTTTAATTTGATCCAAAGTGGAGGGAAAAGGAAAACAGTGAGCCAAGCAGACAGGTTCCGGGGCTGCCAAGTCGCCACCCGGACATCTGCCAGCAAGTGAGCCCGCTCGGGGGCCGCCGCCGTGTGCTTGCAGCGCTCAGGCGATGGAGCAGCCGCGGGCATCTTTGCCCAGGACCTCCCTGTCCAGAGCGATGTGCAGGGTGCTGGTCGCTGTACCGTGGGCTCTAAGGAGTCCCTCAGCATCAAAATTCATCACATTCATCATCGCTGTTCTATTTTTTGAAAGAGATTAAGTATCGCTTTCTTGCCCTTTACAGCAAGATCTGAGTGGCAGGCGGTCCGTCAGCCGCTCAGCTGGTGTCTCACCACGGTGCCTGCATCCTCTATTCCCGGCTTGAATCATTCTTTCACAGAAGAATAACTTAATTCTGCCTCTTGACAGCACAGAAATTAATTGGCATGAGTTTCTCAAACAAAACAATGGAAAATCCATAAAACCAAACCAGAAGAACACCAGCCCAGAGGAAGGCATGAAGGGCTGGCTTCTGGAGAAATCCTGCATCACAGTTTATATCAAGATGATGCCAAAGAAGCTCGTGCAAAGCAGGGCTCTGGAAGGGACTGGAAGCTGGGAACCTACGGCTGACTTGCTCTCCAGAGGTGGTCGGCACGGTGTGACCCGGAAGGGTTTGTCTCCACCCTTCTCTCTGCTCCTGACCACCATGACGCAATCAGCACTCTTCCGCCAGGCCCTTCTTCCACACCTTCCTGCCTAGGGAAGGAAGCCAAATAGGGACTCAAAATATCACTCAAAATAAGCCTCTCCTCCTTTAAACAGACAGTGCCAGGTACTATATCCCAGTTTAGAGAAAATGACTACAATATCCTGCCATTTCCAAATCTTTCAACCTCAAACACAACTTCCCAATTGCTACAGCCACTCTGAAGGTCACTGTGGCAGGAGAACGCAAGCCCAGAATGATGTAAACCGAAGGCTGAGCCCTGTCTGCTCCAGACACATGACAGAGCCCCCACTTCTCATTTCATCACTCCCAGTCCCAGGAAGAGGCGTGTCTGCCATGACAGCCGGAAAGCTCAGACCCTGGGAAGACACGGAGTGCCATGAAACAATGCTTCTTTTCCTCTAAGCCCCAGGCCATCTGGATTCATGGATGCAGAGTGTGGGTGGCCACACTGTGGATATGTTCAATTCTGTGCTGACCTGCCCAATTTCTCTATGTATGCTTTCATGCCACTTCATTAGTAAGTGGCAGCCCCCAGCTTCCAACTCACTATCCACTGGAGGATCCAATGTAAATGTTTAAGATGCACCAAAGCTGAGCGCTGAAATCTATAGGAGCAAAAATTTCAAATAGCATCAATCCATGATGGAAGAACAAGGGAGAAAATCTACACTATGGAATACTGTACCACAGAGGAACAGAGGATCAAGGCTGTGTGTATTGATGGGGATTAATTTGGGAAATGTTGCATTGAGCAAAAGACAAACTTGCAGGGTGATTCTTACAGCACAATCTATTTATGTAAAGTTTGAAAACATGCCAAACGCACTGTCTATGGAAAGGTACTTATGTGGTGAGATTACATAAATATTCATCAAGCCGTGAACAGATAATTCAGGGTCGTGGCTAGCTCTAAGGAGAGGGAAGGACAATGCAGAGGGAGACTTCTGGTTGTGCTTTTATAGCAAATCCGGGAAGATAGGAAGTAGTGATGTAGCTGTGTGGTACACGGGCAAGCACTACAATCATTTCTGTATTTTAAATATGCACGAAATAAATAGCTCACGTGTGTTAAGAAGAAAATCGTCATGTCCATTTTTTTAAAAAGAAATCAAATAGAACGTGGAAGTGTTCCAAACTCCACCCAAGAAAGTGGCCAGGGTCCTTCCTTGTGGAGTGACTGCCCGCACGGACTGTGGGCTCTAGGGACAGAGTGCGTCTCGTCCCTAGAGGGCCGCAGGAAAAGGCTCAGCGAGGAGCTGATTCTCGCGAAGCAGTTTGGTTGGAACAACCACGAGGAAGGGTGATCCTGCCCCACAGGTGAGCCCGAAACACTTCGGAGGAGATTATTTTTGGGCAACTTTCCAGAAGAAAAGACTTTCTGCTCTTCTGTGCGGTTTTTACGGTGGGAAAATACACATCACATTCTCCTCTTTACATCGAATTCCACGGCGATAGGGGCCTTCACTGGCGCCACCACGGCCTCTGCGCGTCCGGCACGTTTCCAGGCCCCAGCAGCGGTCGCGCCCAGCCCGTCCCTCACAGCCGGCCTCCGTCTCGGGCACTCCGCTACTCTGGGCCCTCCCGGGACGTGGCATCCTGGGCTCCGGGGCCCTGTCCGCCTCTTTCTTCCCGGCGGTGTTTCTGAGCCTCCCGTACCGCAAGCGCGGCTCACGCTGCTCCTTTTCGTGCGCAGACCGTCATTCTCCCCCAGGATGTGCAGAGTCGGGCCCACCCTCGCGGGAAGGGGCGGGGCGGCTCCGCGGCTCCTCGGTGAGCTCCACACGGTGAACACGCAGCCACTCAGCTCTGCCCGAGGACTGAAGATGGTGTCAAAGCCCTCGCGCCCTGCTCCTGGCCCTGCAGGGAGCACGTGCCCCGATGCCCGCCCTGTGCCCTGATCAAGCCTGCAGGTCCGAGAGCGACGGGGCGTGCTGCGACGTGACGGCACCCAGAGGGGCGGACCGGCCACCGTGAGGTGTTTGATCCCGGTGCGCGGCGCCCACAGCCGCAGCACCTCACACAGCACAGCAGACTCCGGGGCAGGACTGTCTCTGGCTCGCCATGAGCCTGATGGGATCACGTCCATCCTCACCGAGGCGACAGGCCGCTCCAGGGCAGAGAGGAGAGACGGTGGTCGGGGCTCCAAGGCCCCTCCGGCGGGGAGGGCGGCAGCCGCCTCCCGGCAGCCTCCCGATCCATCCGTGAGGAGCCCTGGCCTGAGCCGGCGCAGTGGGCTTTGCACTTCTGATTTCAGAACCGTCAGAGAAGAAGCTGCGGCTGTTCAGAGCCACCAAGTCTGTGGCCCGTGATCTGTGACACAAGGGAAAGCAAAAGGAGACCACTACGGGGTTTCCTCCTGGACTGTAAGGAGCAGCCAGGTCGGCACAGGCAGGAGACAGGAACAGCCTGGTGCTGGGGGCCGTCAGTGAGGACCCAGGGTGAGCCCAGAGCAGCGTCCCTCACCACGACATGCAGCCCACACCCAGGGGAGACGTCGGGGTGACCTCGAGGACCTGACCCTCAGTCCCAAGGCCTCAGGCTCTGCGGAGCCCCATGACCTCTGCCCTCCAGGGCCTCTGGATCACACGTGTCTCCGGCCACTGCCCCACAGGGTCACTGCCTCCCTTCTCTGCTGCCACCCCAAACTGCCCCCCAAAGCCCAGCTCATGGCTGTGGGGGCGGGTGGACAAGGACCTGGCCGATCTGCTCTGAGCCACTGCCGGGGCAGGGCCGTTTCTGACACAGCACTTCCTGCGACCCCTAGTGTCCACCCCAGGCTCATTCTGCGTCCCTGCCTGCGACGTCCTCCCCGACACTGGAGTGTCTGCCAAAGTGGCATCAGCAGGTCACTCGTTTGTCTGCCTGTTTGCCTCGTAGCTCATTACAGATGGCTTCCTGCATCGCACCATCATTTGTAAGAAGGGATTCTCGTTACCAAGGCAACAGGGAGACAGGACTGTTCCATTTCAGTGACGCCCCGGGAAGACACCAGAGCCCCACTGTCTCCGCCCAGCTCCTGGTCCCCAGACCCCTGCCCCATGGGAGCAGCAGGTAGGTGTCAAACACGAGGTGAAGCCAGGCGTGGCGGCGTTCTGCAGCCTCAGCTCCCCGGGAGGCCACGCCGGGCAAGCCTCACCCAGGTGACATAGCAACGGAGACCCTGAGGCAGCATCAAGTGTCTTACAAGGGCCCGGGAGGTACGGACCCAGGCCAAGGCTCTGGTCCTATCCCTAGTGCTGCAAAAACTAAACTAAATTTTTAAAGTATAAAAGAAAGAACATAGTAGCGGTTTAGCTCAGTGGTACCATTCCTGCCTCAAAAGGCTCAAAGTCCTGGGCTTGATCCCAAGTACTGCAAAAAAAAAAAAAAAGTATAAAAGAAAGATAAATTCAAGGCGGATCCCATCTTCCCCTAAATCCTCAGCAGGATGCACCCCCCACCCCCGAATAAAATCCGAGGTCCAACACAAGGCTCCTGGCTCCCAGCCTCACAGCCCTGGGCCCTCCCTGCCCCGCTGCGCAGAGCCCGCCACACCAGGCCAGCGCTGGGGCTTCGGGCCTACCCGCCCTGCCCTCGTCCCTCCATGACCACCTACCCAGGGCCTTTACGCAGGCTCTCCACTCTGCAGGGATCCCTCTCCCAGACTGGCCCAGCACCCCTTTCTGGAGGCCTCTTCGGCCCCGCCCTGCCCCACGCGGTCCTGACCAGCTCCTCTAGGAAAGCCGCCTCTCCAGAGCCACAGCTAAGCTCTGGCCAAGGAAGCCGGAGCACCTGCAATGCGCCTTCCTTCGGGCCTGCCTCTCTCGGCCCTGCTACATGCCGGCAGCGGCGACTGGGTGCGAGACGCCTGAGCCCTGCAGGGCCCGGACCGGACCAAGTGCGACCACACTTAGCACTGACAGACACCACGCGAAGGAAGGCTGTGACTCCCGCCCATGCGTGGCTGTGAACCTGCCTCAAATCAAAGCCTCCTTCTGGAGACACGGGTTTCTTCCGGCCCAAGAGGGCACAATGCCCGCGCTCACCTTCATCTTGGCCGGAGGGTGCCACGCACGCATGGTGCTCAGAGGCAGCTGCTGAGTTCAATGAACCTTTCAAGTCAGAGAAAATTTCTGCAGAACCGATGGGAAGGAAGTTGGGGTAAGGGATGGGGCAGCCGTTCGAAGGCTGCTTTGTCAAAGCCTCGAACAGGATCTGAGGGAAGCTGTGCGGCCTCGAGACGGATTTGGGTCCTAACAGATACACTCCCGTCACATACTGTCACAAGGACATCAGAACGGTCACACATGATGACAAACGTCAAAATTATAAAACAACTTCAGGAACAGCCAGGGCTTCTGGAAAACACCCACACCCAAGGGCAGATGCAGACTCGCTCCGAGGGGTGTGGCCTGTGCCAGAGATTCTGTACCTTTACATACAACAGCAAGGATTCTTTTGTTGGGTTGTTTTGTTTGTTTGTTTGTTCTGTGACACGGTCTTGCTTTGTAGCTCAGGCTGGCCCTGAGCTACAGGCAAGCCTCGAACTCAGCAACCCTCCTGCCTCTGCCTCCCTAGTGCTGGGATGACAGGCATGAGCCACCATACCCTGCACTGTGCTATGTGGTGCTGATTGCTGGTGGGCATGAGTCACCATGCCCAGTATTATTGTATGTGGTCACTGGGGAGCGAACCAGGGGCCTTGCACTTGCTAGGCAGGCGCTGGAACCACTGAGCTAAATCTCCGGCCCCTAAGCAGCAGCAGTTTTGGAAGCTAAACAAATGAGTCTAATATTTACCCAGAATCAATGTATTTCAGTACCTATGTGAGACTATATCTACGTGTAAATATGCTCACCGGATACCAACCATGGTTGCCTTAGAATCAGAGGTCCGGGGAGCTGTGTATTATTCCTCGGGTTACTCAGCTGTATTTGCTAAATGTTCTGTTTGAAGTGAGAGAACTTCTGCTGAAACTGGCCAGCAGCATGGATTCAACAGTTTCCCAGGGCTTAGACACAAGAGGTGCAGGGCTGCGAGACGATTTCTGTCTCTGAAAGCTGACAGGCACTGGAGCAGGCCCCGCAGCCGGCCCGGCGCCTCTGCAGGCTCGCACAACGCACGCGCCTCCTCTGCCTCTGCCTGGGACTTCGGCGGCCCCAGCGCGGAGGCCTGTGGCCAAGGCTACGGTCAGCCTGAGGCGTGGCCTTCCTACACCTCTTCCCCTCACGTCTCAAAACTGTTTTAAAATGAACTGCTTCCAGCTGCCTCTGCTCTGAATGTCGTCGCAGTGATCCTGGACCCGGCTGCACAGGGCGCTTGGCTGGAGAGGCCATGCTCGCCGGTGCTGCTGTGACCCATCCGGCCAACAGGGTCCGCTGGCCCGTGTGCAGGGCCCCCAGGCCGTGGCCCCAGTGGGCTCACTCTTGATGGTCGCATCGAGGCACGCACACTCCTCCAGAGCTCTGCAAGCAGTCCGGAGCCCACGGGCCGCCTCTCCCACCCATGCTTACCCGCCACGGTCCCTCGGCCTCTCCACCTGTCTTCAGGTCCCCCTGTGTCCCTCCTGGACCGCTCCGTCACGAGGACACTGTTGCTGGGTGTGGCCCCATGGGTACCCCAGAGCACTCCTGGTGTCCAGGACCCTTAACGTAACTCACCACAGGGACTCTTATGCCCGAGGTCAGACCACGGGACCAGGAGACCACGGTGAGGACACTGGTGGAGACCTACACCCACGTGCTCTGCGGCCACTGGCACAGGGCACTGGCACGCGTGCAGTCTGCGGATGCGAGAGGGAGCCGAGCAGGTGCCCGAGGGGACGCCATGCTGCGCCGCTGCAGGGCCGGGCCAGAGTCACAGAACAGGCCCTGAGGTCGAATGCATGGAGCTCATGCTGGCTGCAAGACCCCGGGGGCTCATGCCGAGACCCAACGTGGCCCCCAAAGTCTCCTGCGCCTGGAGGGTGACTAGGAACAGATGGGGGGCGCGGTCTGGTAGGAAACGCCAGGTACAGCGGGGGCCCGAAGGGCCTGCTTCCCCTGCAGCCCCTGTCTGCTTCCCGTCTCCCTGTCGCGAGCAGCTCTCACCCGCCTGCCGCCGCCCGCCTCGAGCCTGCTGACCACGCACCAAAACATGAGCCAAACCGAGCTCCCCGCCTGGAGCTGTGGGGTCGGGTCTGTGGGGTCGGGAGATGACCAAGGGAAGAAGTCATTGCACTGTGCCTCTATTTACCTACCTGTTCACCGGGACTAGTAATGGTTGGCAACTTCACAGGGTCCTACTGTTTCTGAATTTCAAACGATTACTGTCCTGAATGGCTTCACCCAGTGTCTGGCCCCGGACACACCCTGTGATTTTCCAATGAATTTTTTAAATAAAATAAGGAATGGACAACAGAATCACACAAGGGTCCTGAGAAACATACAGAGCATCCTATGTGTTCTTTTTCTTTTACAGAAGGAAAGAATGTAAACGGAGTCAAAGATAGTCACTGGACTATCTTCCTCTGTTTTTAAACTTGAATAGAAAGATTTAGCCTGGTTCACATCTCACAAGGCCAAAATGTGACACCTGACACAGTGACTTTCTTACATTAATGCCGTTTTTTGTTTAACAGTCAGTGACTAAACTTCATACAGAGCACAGGCTCCTCACACTGGTTGGAACAGCGCCCCCTGCCTCTGCCCCGTCGGTCAGTGCCGCAGCTCAGAGCGGCACTGTCCTCCAGCGCCCTGTGTTAGAGGCCTGGTGGCCACTCTGGTGCTGCTGGGAAGTGACGGAGCCTGTAAAAGGCGAGGCCCGGGGCGAGGCATGAGGTCACCGGGGGTGTGTCCTCCTAGAGGGCTGTGGGACCCCAGCCACGTCCTGTCTCTCTTCGTCCCGACGATGGAGTGGGCAGGCTTTTGCTCCGACACACGTCCCTGCTGAGATACACTTACCCAACCCAGCCACAAAGGAAACACGGCCAGGTGACTACAGATCGACACGGGCAAAACCTCTAGCCAAATTAAACCTTTTCTTTTTATAAACTGATAACTCGGGCATTTGATATAGTCATGGAAAGTTAACAAACACAGTTATAATACTTTCTGGATTCAAGTTGGCAAAGAAAATTCCTGAAAGATTGTCTCCAGGTTTTCAAACATGGTCGCACCTCACAGGACACATCTGGCTTTGACCCTGGATTCACCTTGAGTAGGGGTGCAAGCTGGGTGGGCCTCCTGCTGTGAAGAACCCATTTCAGGGCTCTGGTTTCTCCGCCTCGTTCCCCAGTGGGCCACGCTGCTCCCCCGCACAAGGGCAGAGCGCAGAGCAGAGCCCCGCGTCACGGCTCCCCGCGCTCGGGGTCCCCACGGTGCAACAGGCCGCCCAGGGCCGGCACCTCGCCTCCCGCCCCACCGCACGGGGTTTCCGGGCCGACGTCCACGTCCCGCGTCCTGTCTCCTTGCAGTCCCTGTTACCTGTTTGGAGCACTTTCAAATTTGCTGATTTTTCCTCATCCCATTTTCCCTCTTTTGGCGATATTGCTCTTTATCTTACAGTTCTCATCTGTATTACTCAAGCTTCCCCACAATGAGTCTTCATTAAAATATTTTAAATTAAGACCTTCTCTGCCCTCCCAACCGAGCATACTGGGTCTTTCCACATGACACGTTTTGAATTCTTATCACAGAATTTCAGGCAGTTTGTACATTATATTCTATTAAAAGCTCCATTCCACTCAAGGTTGTCACAATTCAGAGATTACAGCTTTCTGTGGGATGTTTTGTTAGGAATATATTCATATATTCACTTTGTGAGCGACAAACCCAGTCCATGAGCTTGTATTTCACACCTCATTTGATATCACAATGCAACAAAAAGTACGAAAAGAAGCAATTACTTATTTAGACTATGGAATGGATTTTAGAGGGATATTAGATAAGCGTAAATGTCACGCTGGTGTAACACTCCCCGCCCTTGTTACAGCCCCAGGGAGGTCAAGTTCTAAATGTGAAGGGAGAGGAGGAAGACAGAGGCGCAGGTCAGGCTGTCTCGGAATTATGTAACTGCTTATATAACTACCTGACTTGTTTTTCTCATGTAGCCTTTTTAAAAATCTCTTTAAAGAAAATCTAAAAAATGATTTTCCCAAAACCCAAGTGGTGACTGTTTTTGAGACGTGCATGGTTCTTCCAGTTTAAAACATGACCACTTAGTCAAAACCCTCCACAGAACTAATGTGCTCTGTGCAAACTGCAGACACCAGCACGACCCGCCCGTGTGGGGCACAGAGCCAGCCGATCTCGCCGGCCCCTCAGCGCCGCAGCAGGTTGGTGGCCCTCTGGTGGCCAGTCCCACCTCGAGCTCCTGTCCTCATCGGCATCCACAGCCCCCAGAGCCCTCCACTATCTGTGCCCCGTGCTCGAGGCTGGGCACGAAGGCTGGCTCAAGGTGGCACAAGATCCAAGCTGCACCAAGCAGAACCGGTGACAACAGACCCAGGGCTCGTGCTGGGCCCATCTGGGAAGAACAGCTTCTCCCTGCGGTGTGCAGCTCCACAAGGGCTGCGGGAGCTGCCTCCCTCCGCCCTGCTCTAGGAGCCGACTTGGAGCGCAGACGGGACAGGCTCTGAGGAGACGCCGAAGCAGCTGGCCCGACACCCTGGTCCACTCACCCGGATGCGTCCACCCATGGGGCACTTCACGAGGGCAGGACCATCCCCAGAAGCCAGACATGCTCAGAGGCAGCATTTGGAGGTGACGGGATCATGAGAGCATCATGCTTAATGCATCAATTGGTTTATAGCTAAATTCGAGGTTAGAAGTGCCAGTGATTTGGCTCAGTGGCATCACCACCTACCTTGCAAGTGCAAGGTGATGAGTTCAATTCTGCATACCACTAAAAAGAAACTATTAAATGATATGTCAAGAATTTGGGCCAGGGATTTAGTTCAAGTTGCACCGCACCTACCTTGTAAGCACAAGGGCTTGAATTCCACCCCCAGTACCACGGGTCTGGGGTAAGGGCAGGGCCTGGGGAAGTGGTGTACCCCTGGCTGTGGCCTGAAGGGTACACTTCCCTCCCCAGTGCCTCCCCCTGTCTCTGCTTCCTGTGTGCCATGATGTGAGCACTGCTCCTCCGCCAGACCCTTCCACAGTGTGTTTCTACTTGGAATGGATGGGTTTTTCCTTTTTTCCTTTTTTGGCAGTGGGGATCAACCTCAGGACCCTGTGCCTTAGAGGCAGGCACCAGAACCACTGAGCTACGTCCCAGCCCCAGTCAAGATGATCATGAACTGAAACCATGAGCGGAAAGAAACATCCCCTGCCTAAGTTCTGTGGGTGTGGGGCATTGTGTCCAGTAAAGAAAGAGTGACTAAGACAGAACCTGATGTGGCAAACAGACAAGGCCCTGGTAAACCAGCACCATGAGGAATCTTCCTAGGAAAGGGCACACAGGGACTCTGCAAACACCATCAGCAACAGCCCTGCAGATGGCACTTTGAGGAACGTGGCACACCTCACCAGCTCATCAGCTGCCCATCTTCCCAACCCGTTCCTGGGCAGAGAAATTGTCTCCCACTACACGGGTTAAAAATCAATCCAACTGGGGCCGGAGGGTTAGCTCAGTGGTTCCGGCGCCCGCCTCGCAAGCGCAAGGTCCTGAGTTCGATCCCCAGTAACCACATATAATGCTGGGTGTGGAGACACGCCCACCAACAATCAACACCGCATACCACAATGCTGAACGTGGTGGCTCACGCCTGTCATCCCAGCACTCGGGAGGCAGAGACAGGAGGATTGCTGAGT